>CM021107.1:575991593-576003115 GCA_007115665.2 Sequoiadendron giganteum
CCTTGGTCAAGCCACCTCTTTTCACATCCCTTCCAGATATCTCATCGTTTCTTAAACCCGTGGACATGCTAAATACCTCGATGGTGTCCGCTACAGTTTTCTCCTCTTCCTCTATACCTCTTGCCTCATATTTGGGGAGTTCACATCCCCTGATGAAGCAACATGTGGAAGTTGGCCCTTCCAGCAATGGAGGGTATAAGAGGAGCACACCTTCTCCAAAAGGTGGTCCTGCACTAGCTTGTTCCGTCCTAGTGGCGAAGCTAGCTCCAGCATCCCCTGAATTTCTCACCACTTTTAAGTTCCTCGATGAGACAAGCAGTTAATCTCGGGAACCGTCCCCTCCATCTATCGAGGTACGACATGGAACTCATGTAAAGTGCATGTTTAACTCTCTATATGAATTTTTGGCCTTGTCGGTGATCTTCATGAAATCGTTGACCATAGCTCCACAAGAGCCAAGCGAAGAAGGCCTTGTGAGGGCTTATTCCTTAGCCCTTATTATGGTAGGCTCTGAATATCCTCCCCTTAATAATCCACCACTACAAGCTCATACGCCTTCCCCTTATAATGATCTAGATTGGGAAGAAAACTATCTCTTGGTTGATGAGTGTTAAAGGGAGGCCCCTTCTTTATCTATAGATTAGAAGTGTGTGTAATTTTTTCCCTTGTACTTGTGCTATGTGTTCCTAGCTGACCCTTGTCACCTTTGTTGGTGCTTGGATACAGGAGTGATTTTATTTCATGAACCTTCTTCTATTTGTGTCATAATTCTTCCATGTTTGTGTTTGATTTTTGACAAATTGGGGATGATGCAAAGTATTGGGGGAATTTAGGCTTCCCTTCAATGTTGACCCGTTTTATTTTTTTTATTTGTCTTCCATGCATTCTTCTTGATCTGGTGGGGATTGATGATCTTTCAACTTGCATCGTGGCTACCTATTATTTATATAAATATGAGCAAATTTGAACCTGTGAAACCAAATCCCCATGTGTCCTTTATTTGTGATTATTTCTATTTCACTCTTTTCTTATCTTTCTCCTTTGCTTGATTTTTCCCTTGTATGTGACAAAATCTCTTTCTATGATACTTTGATTTTTAGAAAATGCATCTGTTGCCAACGAATATTTTCTCAAAAATATTTGCAACCTTTTTTCAAAAATTGCATTCTCAACTTGGACCCCTAGCGAAACGTGTTCCCTTCATCTTGGGTTGATAAATAAATAGCTTGAATACTTTCCTCTGAGGAGGGAGCAACCTTTTCCTATGGGAGAAGTCTTGACCTTCCCCTCGTGAGGGGGTATTTTCTTCCTTTCGAATTCCTTGATGAAGTCAACATCTTTGGAAAGGATTCCTTGATGATGAATCGATTTGAGAAAAAAATATCTCTTTTACACTTTCAAACAACGCGTCCCTTGAGTGCACCCCTTTTCTTTTGAAGGGTTCTTGAGGGACCCCTTTTAAAGCATTCCAATTTATTGATGTTCTGTGTGACCGTTCAATTGTTTTCTCATGTGGCCACTTTATTCTCTGACATGTCTTATCTACGAATAGACATGTTGCTTTGCAAATGTGCTTGTGAAGCCACTTTCTGACTCTACATAGTCCCCTTATACTTCATAGGGTTTCCTCCATGTGATATATCTCGGGGGATTCCTCCTTGTAGGTTTGCAAGCCTGTGAGGAACTTACATCTTTGGGCTTCCTTCGTATGAGATATCTTCGGGATTGCCTTCTTGCAGGTCTTCGAGCTTGTAAGGTTCTTACTTCACGGGGCTTTCTTCATGTGAGAGATCTTGGGGGTTGCCTCCTTACAGGTCCACGGGCCTGTGAGATGCTTTCATCCTATGGGATTTTTCCATTGTTGGTTTGAGGACCTTCTATGTACCTTGTGAAGCTCCATAGTTCTGTAGGGCTATGGAGTTTTTTGTTTGAGGCTCCTTAGGGAGAGTACCTATGGATTCCTTTGATCGTCCTGCACTTTCAAGCTTGCCCGATCATGGTCTGCTTCCTCAACAGTTCAGGTATAAATTTCTAACCTTACTAACTCTTCCATCTACTTTACCGAAGCACTCATCAGTATTCATGCTTGTTAAAGTGGGGGTAAAATGTATAGGAGAAAATTTTCACCCCTTAGGAAAATTCCCCTTTCACACACCTCACCTTAGAAAATCAAATCTGACTTGGAAAAATTCTACATCACCCAACTACCTTCCATCCACTTGGCATTTATCCTTTGTTTTGGTGAGATAATATTTGTTGGGGATAAATGTGTGGTGTGTTGTCATCCTTGACGGATTCTTGTGTCTAAAGTTGGCAGAGGTGTTACACACTCGATTGAGGTTGAATTGTAACATCCCTCTTCGACCAACCGACCCCAAAAATGGTAGATTATTTCCATCCCACCTTCACAAACACATTCTTCCTTCATTCATTTCATCTCTTCAAGATCTCTTCACAATATTTTACACATCTCTAGCATCTCATTCACTCTCATTCCAACATTCTAGGATCCCACTTTTGAGCATCACAGCAACAGCAGCACTCCATCAACTCCACATTGTAAGTGTGAGGCCATTACAGATGTTGTGAGATTGGAGTTTTGTGAGACCTCCCTTCACAACGGTTGTAGCAGTGGTGACTTTTCCAAGTTTGTAGCTTGCTTTCTCCTTCCATTGGCTAATTAGCTTTTGGGTGGAGGTGGTAATGCCTCACTCCTCTCCTCTATGATTTGGTTGAGTAGCATAACATTGTTTGTAGTGCTTCTTGTTTCCTTTTCTCTTATTTATCGCATATTCTGCTCCATTGCTTTTTGGCTATCTGTGGAGGTGGAAACACCAAAATGGAAGTTTGACTGAGGTAGGCCCCTATAAAACTATGTTCCCTCTTTCATGTGTGTAGGAGGACGTACGCATGGAGCTAGCTAGAGAATTGGAACTTCTATGAGATCATCTACGTCACCCTAGTTCTTATTTGCTTACTTTATCATTTTATTATCTATTTCCTCTAATTTCTCATTTTGTTTTTACCATCTGGATAACAAGCTAGGCTATTAGTAGGATTTTTGGTAGTTTCTATTGTGTTTTTTGTTTTCTAACCATACGAACGCTAGTGTGTCACGTTGTCGTCCTAGAACTACGATGTCATCCTTAGACAGAGAGTTTTTTGAAACATAGTACTGACTCCAAAAACCAACTTGCCTAGCCTAAATCTGAACTCAGGTCTGAAGAGTGATAGAAGTACTACATAGTTCTCTTCATTCTCGACCCTTATCCTCTTAGAGTGAGATAGTTTAGGGCAGCCCTCTGCTCTCGACTCTCTATGACTTGGAGCCTTGGTGTGGTTGGTCCCCCCCTCTTATAGAAATATGGAATAGTAGGTTCCCATGAGAAATTTAAGTCAAGAACCATTGGCAGAACAAGAGTTTCCACAAGTTGAGTGCTAGGAATTAAACTTTTTAAAACAATATAAGAAAGATAAGGAAAGAGTAGAAGTTGAGTTATAAGTAGGTAAGGAGTATTTTATTGAGGGCATGTAATTCAAAATTCTATAAATATGCAAGAAGAACATGAAGGAAGACATAGATCAAAGTAGTTTCACTAGATAGATTCACTATTATAATTTGATTATCACAATTTCCTTTTTCTCCTTGACGATGGAAAATTTGATCAATTGTATGAGATAGATGATGAGATCCTTAGAATAATAGATCAATTAATATATGATGTTGCTAAATATGATAGGAAATCTGAATTTAACCCTTTCAAAATGACAAAATCTAAAGCAAAAATATTTTGAAAAGAATAGTAGTGCTAAAATCCAAATTATCATATGAACGAGAATAAAATCTAGAGGACCACACAAATGAATTATAAATAAAATGAATGCATTTTTCTTCTAACAATTCGCTAAGGGACGAATCAGATGACATGGGAAAATAAATTTCTAAGGTTGTATCTCTCCACCTTAGTGATTTTTTTCAAATTTTGAAAGGACAAAATGTAAAAGATGCAAATTTATATTTAAAAGGAAAATAGCTAATTCATTTGTTATTAGTTTTTAATTATCGCTATATACATTATGATGCATGAATTACTATCTAATTGCAATGTTTTTTGTTATTCAAAAGTTTTCTACAATAGTGCTAATAGTGGCATGGTGAGATGGTTAAGTTGTGGTGTTGTCCTTGCCATCAAGGTTCAAACCCCATTGGGGTCTAATTGTTGATTATTTATGTTGCGGATGAGGTCCCCTGGTTGTGACCTCACTAGTTCATAACTTTGTATCAAAAGTGTTTACCCCTAAAAAAATAAAAAATAAAAAATTCAATGGTGTGCATCAACAGTTTCATTGATGAAATGATAATTGCATACATTAAAAAAAATTGAAATATTCTTAACTATAGAAAGTAATATTTACATTTATATATCATCAAAAGATTACAAAATTGTTTCACTTTAAAATTCCTTGGTGGATGTGCCAAGCCTCATTTCTAAGAAATTCATAACCACTAATGATCACTTGTTGATGTTCAACTAGGGTCACACTATGGAAATTTTCCACAAAGGGAAACCAAATTACAACTACCCCTTCATTTAGAAAGTGGGGGATATCTTGCAGTGCAAGAATCCCTATCCTAGGTTGTGCCATAGCTAAAACATTCTCCAAACCTCCCAAAAAGTTTCATTGATCATCAACATAGCCAAGGACATTACATTAGCTAATGGCACTACAATGTTTGAAATGGAGGCCACAAATCGATAGGAAATATCAAAATTCACTTGATACCTATCACTACCATCAACAAAAATCATATCCTAAAACCACTCCAAGTGTAATGTGGATCCACCTAGTTTGGATCATGAAGGTTGTTCTCAGCCTATGGGTAGAAATGCTGCCCAAAAAAGTTGATTGACACCTAGGACCTATTAAATATATTGGAGTGTTCATACCAATTAAAGCACTGAAAATTTATGTTTAAAAGTGGTAGATTTCATTAGTATTGCTAAGCCAATCTATATAAGCTTTAGTCCATCAACGCACCATAGTGAACCATTAGCTATTCTTTGAAGCATTTAATGCACAACATATCATGTAATATGATTATAGATTCACATGATTCCATTGTACCTTGTTTTCAATCCTTAAATCTTTTAATTGAGTGTAAGTATTAATTAAAATTTTATTTTCCCTATCAAGTAAGATGAAAAGTTTGTGGTAGATATATCCATTTCCCAAGAAATATACTGAAATGATTGCATTTCCAAATTAGGAATTAATTTTTTTCAAGGGAATAATTAAGATACATTGAAAAAGGAATATGGTTAATAGAACTAATTGAAAGATGAATCATCGGTTGCATTAGTGTTTTAGTAGGTGTAGATAATCACATGAGGTATGCGAATCAATAATTAATCTGGAGCCTAAGAAATAAATCCATTATGGCTTTTCCTTAAATAAGATGGTACAGATACATTTAATAGGGGTGTAATATTTCACAAATGAAAATGTTTTCCCTACAAAAAGGGGATGTAGTGAAGTCACATGGGGTTCATCAAGAAAATTAAGCATATTTCCTTCGATGAGTAAATGGGTGTGAATTTGACTAAGAAAGGTTGGTTTGATAGCAATATAATAAAATAAGATTTTAAGATTTAAGATGTGATAATACATTAAACATATGATTGAATATTTTTTATAGTAAGTTTATCTAATATTTTCATGCAATAGGGTGTTTAATATGGCTCACCAAAAGTATATTAAATAGCTATATGTTTAAATATTTTAATAATTATTTCAATTGGTTGGACAGAGTTGATGTACATATTGAGTGAAAATTTCAAAAATTTATTTCACTACTATTATAATTCGCAACTTAATAGTAGACTTTGATGTCTACAAATTGAAACTAAAAGAGCTTTCAAAGTTATATCAAAAGAAAACATATTGAATATCAAAAAAAAGAGAAATTCAACTTTTAAGCATCCAAATATCTCTATCAAAGCAATGAATGTCTAGCTAGCAATAGAGCAATGTTTGGGGGAATTATAGAGATAACCTTGTCAGGGCTATGGATGCTTGACTACAGCAAAGCTTTATCCAAGGTTGGTTGAAAAGGAATACTAAATTACGTAACTCAATATAAATGTTCACTATCTCTTAACTCTTACAAAGAAAGGAATCAATCAAGATCACACACTCATGTTCCTTGTGTTCCTTTAGGCTTTGTGTCTCCTATATTAAATATCAAATTTTATGAGAAATGTGAAGATAAATTACTTTTATAAGGTTGGAAATATGTGTTTAATATTCTCTTATTTCTTGTAAATGTTTGAGCTTTTCTTCTATTGGTTACTAGTTGCTGTGTAGTCTCACAACACACCCCATTTTGCTTAGAAAAAGGGACTCTTACATAAAGAAGTTAATTCTCATGACATCACAAGGTAACAAAGGATTTAGAACTTTAATTTTTTTAGTGGATTGTTTGGTGAAATTAAAATCATGTTTAAAGTGACATGAAAATCTGATTGAAGAAATACATCATTTAGAATTTGAAAGTTGTACTTTTTTGAGAAATTTGGTCTTGTGGAACTCGATGTCGCACTTTAAGTCTTGCATCTAGTAAAGCATCATGCTTTGCACTAGAATTTGAATTTCGTGTTGCAAAACTTGATACGATATATTGTTTTATTTCCACATCTAATAAGAATCTTCGAAATTCCTATACCAAATAATTTTTTTGAAAAATATCCACATTTTTATTTAAATAGATTTAAACCTATGACAAAAGAGAAAAATAATCATGAATGGAAAATTTAAGCACAAGGATCATTTGATTGATGTTGGTTTAATGTTTATATGGGAGATTAAACCCAATAGGCTAATGAATTTGTATATTTCCACATAAGGGTTGATGTGAAATAATCCAGTGAATAGATGTAGGGCGTGTTGGAAGAGAGATTTGGAGAAATGTAAATAAATCCTAAGAGATGGTGAAGGAAGCACACTAAATAGTGGGGATCTGATTATATATCTAGTTTTGCAAGTAAATTTCTCGATAGAGGAACTCATACATGAAGTTGTAGGAATTTTGGAGCATGCTGGAACTATATCAATTTTGAGCATAAAGAGCCAAAAATATAGGATAAGTATTTGAAGATAAATTTTTGACCAAATTTAGGTGGAGAAGCATAAAGTGAAGAATTTTCACCGAATTTATCAACCATGAGGATGCATGACTACTATCTAGGGTTTTATAAAGTTAGTGAATTATGAACAAACCAAATCAAAAAGACATAAATTTGACCAATTCTTCTAAAAATATCTACTAATACACCATGTGCAAAAATATTTTTGTACCATGTGTCATGTGTTGATGCACTTATTTCCTTATTACCATGTACAATTTTGTAATTAACCTATGTCTTAGTTTTATAAAAGGCAGCAGGTTATCTTTTCATAGGGATCAGAAATTGTTAATAGGATAGAGCTTGAATTGGAATATCACTAATTTAACTTATATTTCATGTTTTTGTTTATTTTCAATAAAGACTTGTGCATACTATGGAGGTTTATAATTCTAAAGAAAAATCAAGGTCATTCCAGATTGTAAATTTTTGCATGACTATAAATTGTTCATTCTAGTGAAATAATCAATTTTTTGTTCCATCTTTGGGTAAATTTTGAAGCTATCTCCCTGGTGAATGGTTAAATTCTTTAAAATATTACACTATATTGCATGTAGTTGTAAATAATTTTGTTGAAGTAAAAATATTTTCTACTTTTATTTAGTTGTCTTTCAGTATGTACATGGGTAATATCTAAAACATCTGAATTTTTTATGCCCTTTCTTCTCTCCTCTTAATATTTTTCAATTTATTTTAAATAAAGTTAGTTTGAAGTAATGTGGAAAGTGATGGATACATAAATTATCAAGATTAATAGAACTACTTTCAAAGCGTAAGCATATATCATCAAATACCTATAACTCCCCATTTGAAAACAACAATTAAACAACAAACCCTACGAAAACTTAGTGAGTCAAGATTTGACATTCTCAAGCGTTGGAATAGTGAATTCCTAACTGAATTCAGCAACTATTTCAAGATAGATGGGTTTCCTTGTTTGTACAATAAAATATATATGCATGTTGTGTGTGAAACACCCTCATCAACACCACCCATGCCTTGCACATATTTCTTTCAATGAGCGGGCTAGCCATAAAAATGTATTAAACAAGAGGATTTCATAGACCATTTCGTAAATATCTCGTTATCACATCAAATGAATTGTTGCATAATGACTTTAGTATCATTTATTTTACTAATAACTCTTACATACAAGATAACTCTCTCCCTCTTCCCTTTGTTCATCATCATATATTGCATACTCCTCTAATTTCTTCCAATATACTTCCTTTTTATATCTCATCTACACACTCTCCTTTATCCATCACTATCTCTTCTATTCCACATGCTACCTTCTCTTCACCTTAACTTTTACAAAGCTAGCTTATGTTGATAAAAAAATTAAAGAAGGTTGAAACAAAATTGGATAGTATAATTTACTCTAACTATTCTTCATTATGATGTATCCTTTGGAACTACACCTCAATTCATTTTTCTTGTATTGGCTCCTTCGTAACTATATTTCAATTCCTTTGTGCAAGCTTCTTCACAACCATGTATAGGTTTCTTTGTGTAGTTGGTTTCACAATCATGCATCCATTTCTATGTTATCTCTTTCATAATCATACATTTTTCTCATGTTAACTCTTTCACGTTCATTACTCCTTAAAGCAATATTGCATGGATCCTACACCACTTCTGAATCATGGATTGTTCATGGAGCTCGTATTGGTTCCAACTCTATGAATTGTATATGACATGATCCTATCACATCTCTCAATGACTTAGTATCATGGAAGCCACAATAATTCAACACAATGATAGGTCATGCTCACCTAATTCTACAAACATATATTATTTTATAATATGTATAACATGTTCATCTAAATTTTTTCATGTCATTAATTTATTCTCATGTGTATTGTAAATCTAAAAAGATGAAACTCAAGTAGAATATAGGCAAATAGTGTTATATGGAGTTCTTGAATATCTTATGTGTATTCTCTTTTATCAAGTATTGTAAATATAATCTTATTTACTTTAGAATCCTTGATTCCTTGTAGCTCACATGTACACTAAAGTTGGGGGAAAAAAACTTCACTAAAAGTGCATGCATTACATGTTTCCCCTCATTTTCCACTTGTTTTAGTGTTCAACATGATTTTGGCCATTTTTATCTTCGTAGAGCAAAACTATCTTGAAAAAATTTCATTCCACGTCAACACAACCCTCACGTGTTAGAACCATGTTTATCTCTTGTTATTTGCTTTTGGACCTCACTTGAGACACTATTTCATTATGCATTTGTCCACCTAGACAAGCCCACATGGAATCATGTCCTATGCATTCAAACTTTCCTTTTTCCACCTATTTATGTTCCTTTTCTCTCAACCTTAACCAAACTCACATCCAATGGTCAAATAATACTTGGAAATGCTTATTTAAGTGGATCTTTCCTAAAATGGAAGGGAATTTGGTACCTACACCTACCTCTGCATATACTTACATCGTTTAGTCATCTAAGGCATCCACCATTTTTTGACACACCAAGCTCCAACGGCATAGCTTGATACACCTACATCATAGGTTGACACACACTTAAAACTCTCTCAATTACTTTTATATGTCATATGGAGTTTAACTAAGGGGTAAGTGCACAAAGATAGGGGGCCAAAAGGTGGCCACTCCACTTTTTGATCCTGAAATAGAGAAAACATGAGCATGTTATAATAAAACATGCTCACGTTATGGGTTGCTAGTGATAGAGCCTAGGATTGGTCATTACCAAGCCAAAATGTGAGTTCATTATAACACGCTCACATTATGTTTTGAGTTTCAAAACATATGAATTTTTTGAATGCATTACCAAAACATGAGCACATTATAATGAGCTCGCACTTTTTGAATGCATTGACAAAATGCGAGTGCAATATAACATGTTCGTATTTTGGTCTACATTGAAAAAAATTCTTCTCTTTTTTCTCTTTATTTTTCTTATCTTTCAGTGAAATTATATACATGAAATAAACATTTAAGTATAAGTTGACATTTAAATATGGACATTTATCTTCTTATACTTTAAGTTATATTTCATGTATATAGTTCTAGGATGTTTGAGTGGTTTCGGATCTCTAAGAGTTGTAATTCAAATTCTAGTTTTTGGAAGATTTTATAATTTTTCAGACTTTCATCAAATTTCAATAATCACCAAGTTGTATCATCTTTCTCTCTCTATCTCACTCTTTTTTTATCATTAATGTTCTAAACATTTCTCTCACAAACTCTCCTCTCTACTTCTCTCTATCTTTCTCCTCTCTCTCTCTCCTACCCACCTTCCCTCTCTACTTATCTCTACCTAACCTATCTCTCTTTGCCTCACTCTCTCTCCCTCCATCCTCTCTCAATATCTACACCTTCCTCCTTCCCCCCTCTCTCCCTCTCTCATTCTCTCTATCTCACTTTTCTCCATCCTCTCTATATCACCTCTCTCTCCCTCCCTCCTCCCCCATCTCTATCTCTCTTTCCCTATATACTTCTCTCTATCTCTCTCTCAATCTCTACATCTCCCTCCATCCTTCCCTCTCTCTCCCTCTCTCAATATCCCAACCTTCCTCCTCTCTCTCCATATTTCTATCACTCTCTCCATTCCTCTCTACTCTCTATCTCACCATTTTCTCTCTCTACTTCTCCCTCTATATCTCTCCTTATATACTTCTATCTCTCAAACTCTCAAACTCTCTCTCTCCCTCTCTCGAGGCCCTCATTATTTCTCTCTATATCTCCCTCTCCATCTCTACCTCTCCCTCTCTCTCTCTATCTCTACCTCTCCCTCTCTCTTCCCTCTTTGTTTATCTCTCTATCTCTCCCTCTCCATCTCTACCGCTCCCTCTCTCTCCCTCTCCCAACCTTACTCATTCCCTCTCTATTTCTCTATCTCCCTCCATACCCCATCTTTCTCTCACTCTCTCCTTCCCTCTCTACTCTCTATCTCACCATTTTCCCTCTCTATCTCTCATTCCTTTTATACTTCTCTACCTTTATCCATCTCTACCTCTCCCTTCCTCCTTCCCTCTCTCTCTCTTCCTCTCTCTTGAAATATTCCCATCTTCCTCCTATTTCTCTCTACTTCCCTCTATACTTCTCCCTATCTCACCTCTAGCTCCCTCCTTCCCTCTCTACTTTTCTCTATCTTCCCCTCTCTCTCTCTTCCTCCCACCCACCTTCCCTCTCTACTTCTCTATATATCTAACCTATCCCTCTCTACCTCTCTCTCCCTCCCCCCTCTCTCTAAATATCTCCACCTTCCTCCTTCCCTCTCTACTTCTTCTCTCTCTCCCTATCTCAGCCTCTCAATCTCCCAAACCTTATACCAAATATTGTAAATTCTAATCTATATAC
>CM021107.1:576003215-576024168 GCA_007115665.2 Sequoiadendron giganteum
TATTCCTCTGATTAATTTAATAAACAACTTCTATAGTTCATTTTATTAAATTATTTATCTCCCTTTTGCTAATTTAAATAAATCAAAATATTTGAATAAAGGCACAAGGAATATTCCATCTATATTTCCTCAAAAATGAATTAGATATCCTATGTCTAATTTATGTCTAAAATATGTCAAAATTAATGCTTTGAAACTTCACGAGAAGTTTTGGAGATAAATTGGAGACAAATTCCAAATTTATCTCTCAATCCTCCTCCATCAATCTTTCCTCTTCTCTTGCCCAGTGTTTTCATGGGTGGAGACAATCACCAAAATTCTCTCAATCTCCTCCGTATTTCACCATTCAATCCTCCAGATTGAATCCAAGCCTTTCAGTGCCTTCCCTATGCATTTCTACAACCAAGAAAAGGATCCAGATAATCTAATTTATGCACTCTTACTCTGTAGGCATTCAGACATCAACAATCAAGCATTCAACAATCAAGCATAGCGTCATAGTTTTTAATTTATAATCATGGCTGCATTGAGTTTTTACTGTAGGTTCATTTATCAATTCCATGTCAGTTTAGTTTAGAAATCATCATATAAGATTAACTTCTTGTTTTAGTATCATTCTCATTCTTCAGATTGTCATTTTAACAGTCACATTTCTTACATGATCTGAGAGCAACTATGATTTAATAAATCTTTGGAGATAGAGAACAATATGACGCTTTCAGTAGATTATTGTTTTGAATTAGTTCAATTTGATTTATCTTTGATATAATGTCATATTAAGAAGTGTTTTGTGCTTTATACCTCATTTCACACTTACAAGTATAAAGGGAAACTGCCTCTTAAATGTTTTTCTTGCAATAAGATAGGTTATTTTGCCTCAAGGTGTCTTGAAAGAGTTCCTAAGATGAGATCTAACAAGCCTGGATTCCAGAGAAAGTGTTATTTTTCTATTGATGAAGGTGTGACAGATGATGAATCTAATCAAGGGAATGTAAGTGAGGATTATTTTTTATTTATTCTTATATCAAGGAAATTAATCTTATACCTTCTCAATCTACTAGTTGCATGAATGTGGAGAAAGCTCTAGCTACCCGAGTTGAAGAAAAAGATGAATGTGTGATTGACAATGGATGCTCTCATCACATGACAAGTGATAGAAGTAAATTTGTGAGTTTGGAAAAGTATTATGGTGGTGTTATAAGATTTGGTGATGACAAATTTGGTGTAATATGTGGCAGAGGATCCATTTCTTTTGATGGTAAGCATAGTACTGATGATGTCCTATATGTGTAACATTTGAAGCATAATCTATTAAGTGTTGGATAGATGGTTGAAAAGGGATATAATATTCAATTCAAGGATGGAAAGTGTAAAATATTGGGGATTTCTAGAAATTTGATTGCATCTGGTACAAAAAAAAAATGTAATATCTTTCGCCTAAGTACTGCTAATAATATTTGTCTGATTGCTCAAGTTGATGAAAGTTGGTTGTGGCATAGAAGATTGTGTCATGTAAACTTTGAAAATATTAATAAGATAAGTTCTACCTAGGTAGTGAGAGATCTTCCTAAGTTGATAATACCTACTAACACTATATGAAAGGAATTCCAGTTAGGGAAGCAAACTAGAATTTCATTAAGAAGAAAATAATATTGGTCAAATGAAGTATTGGAGCTTGTGCATATTGACTTGTGTGGTCCTTATAGAATCATAAGTTTACAAGATGATAGGTACTTCATGTTACTTATTGATGACTATTCTAGATGGATGTGGGTTACCTTATTCAAGGAAAAATCTAAAGCTCTGGAGAAATTCAATATTTTCAAGTCTATGGTTCAGACAAAGATAGGTTTGAAGATTAAATTTCTAAGATCATATTGAGGTGGTGAATTCACTTCCGATGATATTAATTATTTGTGTGAAAAGCATGAGATAAAGATACAATTATTTTCCCTATAGACCCCTCAGCAAAATGGAGTTGTGGAAAGGAAGAACAAAATAATTCAAGAAGTTGTTAGGACTATGATGTTGGAAGGAAATGTTCCTCATATCTACTAGAGAGAAGTTTTGAGTGTTGTCATTTACACTCTCAACTGGATATATGTGAAAGGTGATACTGGTAAGACCCCTTATGAGCTATGGTTTGGTCATAAGCCTACTGTTAGATACATAAAAATCTTTGGAAGTAAATGTTATATCAACAGAGATGAAGATATAAGAAAGTTTGATGCTAGAAGTGATGAAGGAATATTTCTTGGTTATTCTACTAAAGTAAAGCCTACCAGTGCTACAATAAGAGATTGAGGAAATTAGTTGAAAGTTCAAGTGTAAAGAATGATGAAGACACATTTAGACCATCCAAAGCCTATGGTTATGATTCAGATGATCATAATGACAGTTCAGATAAAGGAAAGAAAGTTCAAATCAATCTGGTGAATGAAGAAAATCAAGAGGAAGGAACTATTAAAAGTGCAGAAGCAAGATCACAAGAGCCTGAAGTTCAAGAACAACCTAAGACTCCAAGTTATGTAAGACTAAATCATTCAGAAGATTAGATTATAGGTTATAAGAACAAAGGTGTTGAGACTAGGAGAAGAATTGTAAAAGAGTATTGTTTGATTTCAAAGACTGGGCCTAATAATGTCAATGAAGCATGCAAAGATGAACATTGGATGGAAGAAATGAAAGAAGAGCTACAACAAATTGAAAGGAATGATACACAAACTCTTGTTCCTAGACCTAAGGACAAAAATGTAATTGGAACTAAATGGGTATTTCGAAATAAACTAAATGAACAAGGTGAAGTTGTCAGAAACAAAGCAAGACTGGTGTGTAAAGGATATTCTCACATGAAAGGAATTAACTTTGAAGATACTTTTTCTCGGGTAAAAGCACAAAGCTGTGTCACACTTTATAAAGGAAACGGCCAATGTTGATCCAAATTTTAAACTTGAATCACTCAAAAGTAGCATATATGTTTTGAATTTTTAAATGATGTAAACTAGTAAAATATGTATTTTTTAGTATATTTTATGTTTGTATTTTTTATAAGAAATTAAAAAATTATTTTAAACTAGTTTTTCATAAATTAACACTATAATTTAGTTGCTAATAAAATGCTGAAAAATGAAGTTGCACGGGACGTCAAACTTTTTATAGTAATTTTTTTTTTTTTTTCTTTCAAATTTTTTGTGTGTATTTATAACTTGAAACTTTAGTGCATGGATACTTTTTTTTTCCAATTTTGATAAATATATAGTTTTATATACATATTAAAATGTGTGTGAACAAAAAACAACTATTTCCATCGGACGTCAACATTCATATTAAATATTTATCTAAAATGGAAAACAAATTATACCATCTTCAAATAGATTCTTTTTTCTAATGCATCATATTTTTTTCAATTTTTTTTAATAAGTTTTAGTATTTTTCCTTGGCATGGTAATCAACCTAATATTTTTTGCTGATAACCTACTTTTAGTATAAATAAAAATAAAAATAATAATAATAATTAAACTATTAAAATAAATATATTTTTGAAAACTACACTTATGGATCTACGAATGGGTATTTTTAAATTTAAAAAAAAATGTTATTTACATGAGGAGTTATTAAAACTTCAATTTTTTCAAATAATATTTTTTTTTTGGTAAATTGGACTCAAAGTGGTGCTCCATATATTTTTAGCCAACGATTTTAGTTGAATAAATTGTGGAAGTATCTAACTTAGCTAGAATGGATCTTACTAAGTCATATGTTTGACCGAAATTGATTTTTAGTTAGAAATACTTAAATTCAATTGTGCTGATATGTTGGCTGAAAGTGTGACACAGCTTTGTGCTTTTACCCTCTCTTGTTTCTAGAATTGAAGCTGTGAGACTATTTATTTCTTTTCTGCTTACAAAAATTTCAAGGTTTATCAGATGAATGTCAAGTCAACATTCCTAAATGGTGAACTGGATGAAGAAGTGTGTATTGAGCAGCCTGATGGATTTCAATTGACTTATTAGAGATATATGGCATGTTGATTGAAGAAAGCATTGTATGGACTTAAACAAGCCCCAAGAGCATGGTATGCCAGATTGGAGAAGTATTTGTTGAAGCTTGGATTTAACAAAGGTACTACTGATAGTAATTTGTATTTCAAGATTGATCATGATAAAGATTTTAATGTTGAAATCGTTGTTGATGATATCATTTTTGGAGGAGATGACAATTTGTGCATGAACTTTGCTGATGAGATACAAAGTGAGTTTGAAATGTCTATGATTGGAGAAATGAATTTTTTTTGAGATTGGAAATTACTCGGTTAGATAAATGTATCTTTATATCTGAATACAAGTATGTGAAAGATTTGCTAAAGAAGTTTGGTATGGAATATTCAAATCCAGTTGGTACACCTATGGTAACTGGATGTAAGTTGACTCAAAATGATGATTCTTCTAAGATAAATAAGACTAGATACAGATCTATGATTGGAATATTATTATATTTGACTCAAAATAGACCTGATATCATGAATGTCGTATGTATTGTTGCAATATTTCAAGCTGATCTTAAAGATCTCATGTGACAGTTGTGAAAATAATTTTTAGGTACTTGAACGGAACAGTTAATTTTGGCCTATGGTATCCTAAAGAGGATGACCATACTTTAGTGCTTTTACTGATGATGATTGGGTAGGAGATGTGGATGATATAAAGAGCACTAGTGGTGGTGCATTTTTCTTGGGAAAGAAGTGGATTTCATGGTTAAGTAAGAAATAGAATTCCATTTATTTATCTACTATAGAGGCAGAATACATTGTTGTTGCTAACAATTGTACTCAACTATTGTGGATGAAACAAATGTTGAAAGATATTAGAGTTGTTTATGATGAACCTATTGCTATATTCTATGATAATTTAAGGGTAAAAGGAAGAATTTGGGTCCATGAAGAGGGGAATTTTTGGCCAAAACAAAAAAAATTGCACGAAACACATATGTGTTTTTAAAAAACACATACACATTATGGATCGGGTACCTGAGCCTAAATCCAAAACACATATTCATTATGATTCGGGTATGTGAACCTAAAATGCATAAATTTTATGAAATGTGTACGCATTCATAATGAGTACGTGTTCATAAAACTTACGCTTTCATAATGCGTACGTGGTTTGAAACGCGTATGTGTTTCTTAAAGCTATTTTTTTTTTTAAATAAGTGACTACTATTTCATTTTCACTGTCAGTTTGAGCCGTGCCAGATAAGGAGAAGCAATATGTTACACCATTTCCCTAATCAACTATATAGTTTAAAAATTCTCATTTTTTAGTATGGTTACAAGTTTCAATCTCATTAGAAATGATCATGTTTCTCTTGCTCAAATTGAGTAAATTTAATTTGGAAATCGCCCTCCTTCCTTGCTTTATTTTGCAACCTCCTTATCATTGGTTCTTAACTTTAACTTCACATAATTTTAGAAGTATCCCTCCTTGGAGGTTTCTTACATTTTTTATTTGACATAGATATGTTCTCGTGTCATCAAATCTCTAAATAATTTATAATAAAGATCTAATTTGTTCCATTTTTGCATGATAAATTATGCGCACCAATTCACATGTATAAATATGCTTTCATTGTACAACTAAATTTAAATTTAGTGAAGTATTTGTGTACTTAAAGAAGCCATTTTCAATATGTGAATAGAGCTCAATCTCATCTTTTTTTATTTTGTATGTATTGCAATTACCAAGTTAGCATATATCTATGTGTCCCTTTGAATGGACCTTCTATTAGTTTTTTATTCTTATCTAAATAGTATACTTTGAAAAAAATGAATGAGATTATAAATTAATGTTAGTGTTAAAATTATAGTTTTTTCTTAACTACTTTGTCCCACTATAGAGATCTTGTGTCTCTTATCATGAAATTTGAAAATTTAGATAAATCAATTTATGTCCTCAGATTTAATTATATTCTATGTTATACTTGATAAATACATGTATTCACAATCAATATACCTTAGCTTTATAGATATACTCTTGTTGGGAAACAACCACACCTATGAGTAAATGTCCCCTCTCCAAAAAAGATAAAGCTCTAGACCCATAAAAACTTGGAAGAATAAATTACTTATTGATGAATTCATTAATTAATTATAGGCTTGATATGTATGATCTCCATTGAGCACCCTTGTCTAACAATAATCCTTTAATATAAATAGAATCTAGTCTAATTTTTACATGAATTAAACTACATGGTTTTCATCATTTACAAATTTGACACTCATTCTTGAGTTGTTCATAACCTAAATTATCTTGATGATCTTTCCTTCTCTTTTTCCACCTTTATATATGTAATAGAAGACACTCGAAACAACCCTTAACCTCCTATTAACACCCAATTTGAGAAATCAAAGTTATATATCTACATGTGTCTTATTTTTCATTCTTTAGTCCTTTACCTATAGAAATTAAATGGTTCCTCACCTCATGTTCATAGTCTCTATTTCTAATCTTTTTATTCAATTTTTCCAATAATGATTCAAAGAAGCCTCATTGTTGATATCCTAGCCTTTTGTGAGCTCTTAATTCTTGATACATTTTATCCAACTCCTAGTTTAAATGTTGATGGTGATTTATTTAAATAAATGTTAAGTTTTTACCTTAATCCATGTGGTTTTATTTATTTTGAATAAATCAATTAATGCATATCATAAAATTTGGCTATAGTTTAATTATCAAGTGATATCTAGCTAAAAATAGGTTTATGGATTCGATTTTTAATGTGTACATGCTATGGATTTTTAATGTTATGAATTTTTTAATGTTATAAATTGAATGGTCTTCAAATGAAATGTATTTTGAATTTGTGCACCTTCAATGTGATTTTTAAATAACTTTCAAATTATGTGCATTATTTAATTAGTTTGTTGATATATATATTTTTAATGGTTTAACATGCAGTTGCCATTTGATTACATTCATGCATGGATCCAAAATTTAACATAGAGGATTTTATTTTTGATGTACAAATTCCTATAGATCCCATACATCCAAACCCACCACCACAAAAACCCCCACATATCCAAACTCTCCACCTCATAACCCCCCACCCCCTATAGTAGATCAGGATCAGTTGAGAGAGAGCACTAGGGAAAATCTTATTATGATTAAGGGAAATATAGATCTGATAAAAAATGGGCCTAGAATCCCCCCCATCTGGCACGGTTTGCATCTACGATGCAAACTATTGTCGATTATGTTTGATCTATTGATGGATACCTAGATAGGTTCCATCAATGGAGAGAAGAGAGGAGACAATTCCATGCAGATGGCTTGTCTTATAAAGAAATTAATGACCTTCAAATTACCAAACAAGCCATGTGCCAATATTTTTTTACCCCCAAACAAACCAACCAATTCCACCCACCAAAAAATGAATTTCAATTTTATGGTGTAGGCACCCCTAGATAACTTTACATTTTTGGGATAGATGGTGGATGGTGTTTGATAGCCCACCACATGGCAATTGTGAGGTGCCCCTATACTTTTTGAGAAAGTTATGGGTTGAGTTTGAGTTGGGTTCAAAACCTAACTATTTTGATATGAGGTCATTTCAGGGAGTTGGGATTGGCATGCCCCAACATAGACTAGGAGCATGTGTTGATCCTTATGACATGCTATGATTTCTCCTATCATCCCTCCTCCTAGTGTTCCCACTACATTTTAGTAGCAAACCATGTTATCGACATTAGGAGCATTCAATTCTCTTTCAAGACATCTCACTCATCAGACTACACACATGGTGGATGAAGTGGTCAATAGACAACATGGAGGCTCAAGCAATAGGAATACTTAGGAATCCACTTCAGGTGACCCACATGCATCTGGGATAGAGTCATATATAGATTTACTATATTCTAAGCCTTATCCTACATAGGTATGTTCATATTTTGAACTTAAATTTAATTTTTTTGAAATGTGCAAAATTCATGTAAATTATAACATAAAATTATATATATATATAATACAATATTAATTTAATAAGTGTTCGGTGTATACACATGATCACACGATACTTGAAACTCAAAATGATCATGTCTATATGTCAAGTGTTGTAGATCTAGGCTCACCTTTTGGTCAGGTACTTGAACCAATATATATTAAAATTTGTTTGGATATATCGAATTTAAATTTTGAATGTGTACACATGTGTGAAATGATATATTATATCTAGATGCAGGGAGGTTGTATGATACCTAGTACTAACCAACCACAAGTTGTGGTGAGCGCTCCTAAGCCATCATCAACTCAGGTGCATTCTTTCAAAATTTTGTTAAGCTTAAATTAAATACACATCATCGATCTAATTTAATTTGTTCATTTACATACACATATGTGAATGATTTATACAAATTGTTGTACATCTATATGTAGGAATTTCATGAGATACCCATTGTAGGTGCACCTGAGACATCGTCAACATTTATGCATGGGAAATCTTAGGTGTGTGATCATGAGGTCATATCATTCTAGGTTGTAAACTTTACTAAATCTACTAAACAATTTTTTTGGATCTTTCAAATATATATATATATATTTGAGGTTTTAATATATTGTTTGCTTTATATGAATATGCGGGATATAGTAGATCAGGCATTTGGATCTTTTCATGTGACAGTTATGCTATCCATTGAAAAAATGTGCCAGTAGATTCACATGATCATATGGTAATTTATGCATACTAAAAATCATTTTTATTGTATTTACTAGATATTTAATTAAATTTATATTTTTATTTGAAATTTTATATTTTCAAGTTTAAATATGTTTAATTATATCAAAATTTCTAAATAACTTTAAATCTAATTTCAAGTTTCTTGTACTCTTTTACAACATTATGTGGTTACATCTAATCAACATGGAACACAGAGGAGACTTTATTTGACTGATCAACCTGATAGTTAGACGGTTTTAAATTTTAAATGGACTATAGATCTCTAGTTTTATTTAAATATATGTGTTGGACTTGACATATACATTTTGAACAAGTTATTTCATAGACCATTTCACATACATTATATTGATTAATATTATCATATTTGTGTTTATTTATATCAATTGACTTTAATATGATGATTATATATGTAGTCAATTATGATCATGTTATGTTTATTTTGATGATTATATGCACTCATGTATGTATATATATTTTATCTAATTTTCAATTAATACATGCACTATATAAATTCTTATCTAGAATAAAATTTCATATATATAATTTATCACATAGTTAGGTGAAAAATTAAAACATTCCTTAAATAGTTTAGATTATATTCATAATAAATTAAGGGTAGGTAATTTTAACTATTTTCCAATTCTAGCAAATATTTGAATCAATAAACAAAAATCTATATCCTTGTATGTATAAAATGTATAATCTATACAATTAAAAAATATACAAAATGTGGTAAATACAAGACATGAAATGTATAATCTATAAAATTGGAACAAGATATTTAAAAAGTGACTAATTAGCTCATTGAAGTTCATACATCGAACAAACATATATAATGTATATTGATGTTTAATATGTAACTATATAACATGATGAAACATATATGTTTATGTATATACAATTAAATCTTATCAACTTTTAAGTGAAGACCAACAATCGATATTTACATTATAGTCTCTTGATAAAATAAAATTTCAGTGACAATCACGTGGTAGTCCAAATTGATGAGAACCTACAAAAATAATTACTCTAAGTAAAGTAACTATAATTTTTATGAGTCATTTAAGTAAATAATTCATGTGATAAAAGAGCAATATATAGAAAAGGGGAGAAAATTGGATCTTATAAATTCCATACAAATTCAAATGATGTTTTTTATAGGATGGATTAAGGGGACCTAAGAGGATATAGCTTGATGGCGGTCCTAAGAGAATGACTTAAGGGGAGTTAAGAGGATGGATTAAGGGGATGAAAGAGGTTGGATTAAGGGGAGTTGATAGAATGACTTCAAGGGATGCAAGAGGGTGGATTAAGGGGATTTGATAGAATGACTTAAGGGGATGTAAGAGGTTGGATTAAGGGATGCATGTCATGAACCCTAGGATATCGCTTAATGGTTCCTAAGAGGATGGCTTAAGGGGGATTATGAGAGCGATTTAAGGGATGCAAGATTATAGATTAAGGGTATGTAAGAGGATTTGACTTAAGGGTCCTTTAAGAGGATGGCTTAAGGGGATGCAAGAGGGTCGATTAAGGGGAGTTGATAGAATGAATTCAAGGGATGCAAGAGGTGGGTTAAGGAGATTTTATTGAATGACTTGAAGGGATGTAACAGGGTGGAACCCTAGAAACCCTGGGACCTAAAGACTAGGAGATGAACCCTAAACCATTAACACATATAAATTTGTTATTCTAAGCATCTCATGAAACTTAAAGACCCTAAACCCTAAGCCATAGGACCTAAATCCTAGGAGATGAACCCTAAACCCTTATTCTAAGCATCTCATGAACCCTACAAACCCTAAACCCTAAGCCATAGTACCTAAATCCTAGGAGATGAACCCTAAACCATTAAAACCCATATAGATTTGTTATTCTAATCATCTCATGAATCCTAGACACCCTAAACCCTAAACCATGTGACTTAAATACTAGAATATGAACCCTAAAACATTAACCCATATAGATTTCTTATTCTAAGCACCTCATGAACCCTACAAACCCTAAGCCCTAAACCATATGACCTAAAGACTAGGAGATGAACCCTAAACCCTTAAAACCCATATATATTTGTTATTCTAAGAATCTCATGAACCCTACAAACCCTAAAACCTAAGCCATAGCACCTAAATCCTAGGATATGTACCTTAAACCCTTAAAACCCATATAGATTAGTTATTCTAAGCATATCATGAATCCTAGGAACCCTAAACCCTAAACCATGTGACCTAAAGACTAGGATATGAACCCTAAACCCTTAACACATATAGATTTGTTATTCTAAGCATCTCATGAACCCTAAAAACCCTAAACTATATGACCTAAAGACATGGAGATGAACTGTAAACCCTTAAAACCTATATAGATTTTTTATTATAAGCATCTCATGAACTCTATAGACACTAAACCATAATTCATACTACCTAAATCCTAGGAGATGAACGCTAATACCTTAAAAACCATATAGACTTGTTATTCTAAGCATCTCATGAATCTTAGAAACCTTAAACCCTAAACCATGTGACCTAAAGACTAGGAGATGAACCCTAAACCATTAAACCATATAGATTTTTTATTATAAGCATCTCATGAACCCTACAAACCCTAATCCCTAAGCCATAGGACCTAAGGATTAGGAGATGAACCCTAAACCCTTAAAACCCATAAAATTTTGTTATTCTAAGAATCTCTTGAATCCTAGAAACCCTACACCGTAAACCATGTGACCTACAGACTAGGAGATGAACACTAAACCATTAACCCATATAAATTTGTTATTCTAAGTATCTCATGAACCATAGAAACCCTAAACCCTAAACCATAGGACCTAAATCCTAGGAGATGAAGGGTAGATATAAAAGGATATGGATTAAGGGGTCTTAATAGAATGGCTTAAGGGAAATTAATAGAGATACTTGAGGGGATGTGAGAGGATGGATTAATGGTACATAAGGGGATAGCTTAAGGGGTGTTGAAAGAGTGACTTAAGGGGATTCAAGAGGATGGATTAAGGGTAGATAAATGAGTATATTGATTAAGGGGTCCTAATAGAATGGCTTAAGGGGAATTAATAGAGAGACTTAAGAGGATACAAGAGGATGGATTAATGGTACATAAGGGGATGCAAGAGGATTGATTAAGGGGTTCTAATAGAATGAATTAAGAGGAATTAATAGAGAGAATTAAGGGGATGCAAGAGTATGGGTTAATGGTACATAAGGGGATGGATTAAGTGGATGTAAGAGGATGGATTAAGGGTAGATACACAAGGATATGGATTAAGGGGTCCTAATAGAATGAATTAAGGGGAAATAATAGAGAGACTTAAGGGGATGCAAGAGGATGGATTAATGGTACACAAGGGGATGGATTAAGGGGTGTTGAGAGAGTGACTTAAGGGGATGTAAGATGATGGATTAAGGGTAGATATATGAGGATATGGATTAAAGGGTCCTAATATAATGGATTAAGGAGAATTAATAGAGAGACTTAAAGGGGATGCAAGAGGATGAATTAAGGGGTTTTAAGAGATTGGATTAAGGGGATATGAAATCAATTATAAAAAAATTATAAAATGAAAATGAATTAAATTTAGTTTTACATTTATACTTTCAACTAAATTTATCTAGAACTATATATAGTTAATTGTCTCTAGATTGGAATTCCATTGTAATAAGAGTGCATCTCCTCTCTTTTTTGCAAAGCATCTAGTTTCAAGGGAGACCTGAAACAAAAAATGATATAAAGATTTAATTAGGAAATGACTAAAGACAAATATATATATCAAATAAATATATATACAACTAGATATACTTACCAATATTTATTTACTCTATTGTACCATTTGCATCCTCTCTTTTTTGTAATTCATCTATGATTGTATCATGATAATCATCCATTGAAAGTGTCCATAAGACTTTATTAGTAGGTCTCCCTTGATATCTAACTAGTTTTATATTGGTTTCCAAAATCAAATGTGAATAATGTATAATCTACTTGTGTCTTTCATAATCTTCAAATGTAGGTAAGCCATTCTTTCTTATCAAATATTCTTGAAGCCAGGTGCCAACAACAACCACTGAACCAGTTGGATACTCAAAGTTGTCATCATCCACTCTAGGATGTACCAAATTATGTTTTCTCTCAACACATCTCGCCAACTAGTACTCTGTCTCCTCTTCATAACCCTCAGGTGCAACAACAACATACACATGTCCTACAAAAATAGACAAAAAATTAATAAAGAGTGACTTACATTTAATTCACATGTAAATATGCATACATATTATAGAGCCAGAAAAATGCATGATTCTATGGAGTAAGAACCACCATTTCAGCCCACATCAATAGAGCCATTCTAATTAAAAGAAAAACCAGAAATAAAAATCTAAACTACAGAAACAAAACAATGCTTTTAAAAGAAATCAATCTCCATTGTCTCCCTATCACCAAGATCTTTGTTTATGCATTTGCTCTTAGATTTTATGAGCACAAAATGCAATAAATAGGCTATGGTGAATGAGAAATGCAATCAAGATGCAAAGATGATACAAGTATGTAAATTTGTGAGCAAAATTTGTGAGAGCTAAAATGAGAGGAAAATCCCATTTAAATAAGAGTTCCCTGAGCATGGAGAGGGGTTGAAATTGAAATGTGGGATAAAATATGTGAGAGAAGGAAATGCCATTATCCCATATTGTTGGGTTAAACATTATGGATGAGAATGAAAGTGATAAAGGGTTATTAGATTAAAATGTACCTAAATTATTAAATATGAATAAAATGATTAAAGATGCTTTACTAAAATGTAATATTTCATGAATGATTTATGTAAATGATATGATTAATATGCAAGTTATGATAATTATTTTATTATGAAATAATAATCAATGACTATGATAATTGATTTATTAATGGAGATGAATATGAAACAATTATGGATGATAATGATAATTGATTTAATATGGAAATGATGTTTATGAATTATTATGCAAATGGATTATGAATGATTATGATTTATTATGCATTATGAATGATCATGTGGTGATAATATTTTAATGATGTGATGATTTAACAAAATGCAATATGAGGTGGACGATATATGCAAGCGATGTGATTTAAATGGTAATATAGTTTTATTATGAAATGTTGGTGAATGATTATGATAATGAAATTATTATGATGATGAATGATAGTGCAAAACGATAATGCGACTGATGCAAATGATAATGAGATGATTTAATGATTTGATGAAATGCATGAATAGAAGAAATTATTGAATGAATTGATCATTTTAATCAATAGACAAATAATGTGATGATTGCGAGGACAAATTTGAGTGTCTACACATATAAAATTCAACTCAATAAATAATGTACCTTCTTGTACAAGATTAGAAACACGATCATAATAATCTGATGCGAACACTTGTTTTTCTTCAATTGTCATTTCATGTTGAGTATGTGTCGATGTAGGTGTTAATGCTCTTTGTTTCCATTGTTCAACCCATTTCGTATTTTCACACGCCTCCCAATTAGTTGCCATACAAAATTGACAAAAGCATGCCAACTCCCTTATCCTTATTGTCCATGTGTTTGCATTTGAACTATTAAACGAATGCCATTTTGGAAATCCATTAATTGTTTCACAATCTTGTCGAGAAAAAATATCATTTTCTTCAACTAATCGAAAGAAGCGTTGAATTATGGAGCTCTCACTTGTTCTTGTAGATAATTTGTTATTTCACCAATTTACAATTACACGTGCATCTCTAAATTTGGTAGCATCCTTAGATTTTAGTTGCTCTCTAGCAAGAGATCTTTTCACACATGCACCTGCTCCATCGCGTTCTCCCTTACCATGATCGGCTTCAAAAAAACTCCATATGTCCTAGATATTATTTTCCTTATGAACTCTACATAACCAATAAAACATTATAACATTTTTTAATTGACCCGTGCAATTATCTGACCATATGAGATGTTCTAGCATTTGAATTCCTCTTTCTTTTAAATTTTTGTAAAATATATCAAAATAATATTGAACAAACTTAGATGAATTTAATCGATTATCACTTACATAGAAAGGTATTCTCTCAAAATAAATTCTATTATCTTCTCTACTATCATCTGCATGTCTATAATCAAAATAAACAAATATAGCTAGTTGCACTGAATTATAATATTGTGATTGAATTTCTTCTTGTGGAGCAAGATTATAATTTTTAGCAAAATCAACAATTGACAATATAGTTCCAATTGGGAATGTGTTTTTAAATAAAAAAAAAATTGATTATCAAGCCAATGAGCATATTGAGAGTGTTGAACATATTTAGGTACAATCTTATCTTTAAATTCTTTAATAAATGCATGCACACTAAATTTTTCCATAATTAGCTCACAACGTTTTCCAGTTTTTCCATCTTTTAAAGAATACTCAACATTTAAAAAAAAATTATATCCACTAATTGTTGTCCAAATTCATCTAAAATAATTCCATGCATACATTCTCCTAATAATGAAAAGTTAGCACATCTATCACATTCTCTAGAAATACATGCTTTTAAATAAAATAAGTTTTCATTAGAGGGTTCACAAAATAATCCTTCTATAAAATATTTGATTCTTTTAGGTAGCATATTAACACCACACATGTCCTACATAATCTGGTTAGCATGCAAATTTCATCGTATATATCGGAAAATATCATAATAATAACAAAATTGTACATGAGTCTTACAAAAATAAGAGATCCATTGCTTATTAATTCTAACATACCAAGGTTTACACTTTTCAAATGATCTTTGACTTATGTTAATATTCAATGGTAAGATTGAAGCATCTAGATTTTTTTTATATAATTTAGTTTGAGTCATATCTAAGAGATACTTTGGATGAGGTTCACAAATTTTAGAACCCACCCTTAATTTTAAGACATATCTAATGTTAGGTGATACTCTTGTATTATCATGCAAGAATTTATCGATTAAAGATTTAATTTCATTAGTTAATTTCATGTCTGATCTTGGGATTCTACCTCTAAAACTCCAACATTGATTAATTGGATCCTTTTCAATACTTTCTCTTCTTTTAGCAGGTCTTATCAAAGTTTTAGGATTTACTTTTATACATTTACTAATCTTACTTAACATTCATTTATTTGAAATTGTGTTATCAACTAAAGTCGTTGTTATTGCATGACGAGCCACATTATTATCTTTAGTTCAAATTTTCTTACCTATAAAATCAATAGCATTAGCAACACTAGATATGACATCTTCTACTAAATCATTTTTATTTTTTGGTTTTTCAAAAATACTTAATTTTTCATCACTTTTTTCATTTTCGACATTCTCATCGATTGCACCATGAGTTGACATTGGAATCCTATTTTCTTTCTATAAAAAAACATTTAATATATTTTATTTCCATAAGTTCTAATTTGTCTCCAAGAAACTTTACCATGAACTCTGGCACATCTTTTTCAATTGTAAAAAAAACATTTTCACCTTCATCCATACAAGGGGTTTCATTTTCATTCACACAAGGGGTTCCATTTTTATTTTCAAATGTAAAAGGGATTTCATTCTAATTTTGATCAATTTGAGGGATTTGATTATCATTTGCATCTCATAAGATATAATTTCATCATTTTTTTGTTTTGCATTGTTTCAACCCTAGAATTATTGATATCATCAATGGTGTATCCAAATTCATCTAAAAAAGCAAAATCAATGGGTGATCCCACAATAGTGGTTTACAATTTTTGCCCAAACTAGACACTACAATTATTATTTTTAACTAAATCTTCAAATTTGGGCACCTATAACAGCTAAACCGTGAGGAATTTGAAGATGATGGAAACTAGAGTCTCATCACATTTTGTCTGTAGATTCTAAAAGTATTTTTTTCAAACTTTTTGGAATCATATTGCACTTCTTTTTCCATCTCCCACAAAAAATGGTTTTTTTCAAAAATCAACATATTTTAAAAGTGATGCTCACTGTATACAACATAAATTTTTTGTATGAAGGATAAAATTCTAATTTTTTCGAATTTAGATTTGTAACTATGATATCTAGCACTTTCATTTGGTCTCATAGTTTTTTATTGAATATTTTTTCCTTAATCAAGTTTCGAAGTCAAACCAATTGCAATTCAGACATAGGTGGACTGTATACAACATAACTTTTTTTGTATATATCAAAATTCAAAAAAAATAAAATTAATGGATCAAGGACATCAATACCCAGCATGCATATATTTTCAAAATAATTATTTTGATAATTTTCTTTTTTTCCACATGTGCAAAACAGAGAGCTTGATTTTCGGTGAAAAACCTATGTTTAATAAAACTAAAAAAACACATACATAATAAAACCAAAACATATTAAAATTATATTCATTGGATAGCTCGTTCTGAGGACTACCATCTTCTAGTTGGGTTTGGGAATTCTCCTCCATTTTCATCCTCAACCCGAGCTTCGAAGGGCGAAAATCTGGAGTCTTTTTGTGTTAGAGGGTGGGAAGGTGGGAAAAGGTGGGTTCAAGCGAACCTAAGGGTTTTGCTCGAACCCTGTTTCAGTCAAACCAGGGTTCGACCGAAACCCCTCTCCACAATGAGAAACATGAGTACCCATAAGCAAAGGGATTCACTCGAACCCCTCAAAATGAATTTTTTTTTCATGGGTGAGGTTTTTGGAAGTTTTCCTTCCTCACTCGAATTGTAAACCACTTTTGTGGGTTCACCCCAATATTATCAAGACTTGGGTTTAAAAACATACCTAAAGAGATTGTTTGAATAGGTGCATTTTCCATATCATTGGGAGGTGGATTTTAAGACATACCCGAAGTTGTTTGCATAGGTACTATTTCCATATCATTCAAAGTTGAAGTTGAAGGCATAGTTGGGTTTGTCTCCATAATTGCATTTTCTTCCATATTCACCATCTCCACATTTGTATCATCTACATTCATTTCATCATTGATGGCTTCCTCTCCAAAATTCTTGGAACTAGATTCTTCCAAATTTTTCATTTCACGAATCCTTCCTCTTCTATCCCTTTGTCTTTTTGCCTTCATATCTTTATCTGCTTGAATTTCTTCGAGTTCCATTGACTTTATACACTTTTTTATTTGTCTTTACTTTGATCCCATGGTTACCAAACCCTCTTTGATGAAAAACCAAATTATTCACTTGTAACCTATTTTCAAATTTCTATCTCCTTCAAATATTCAAATAAAACTATGTACTATGAAGATCCTTTCTTCCATAAACTTTGAAGTACAAAAACATCACATGAATACATCCAAAAGTTATTATTTTTAAATCTTCTTGTAAAATATTTTTGTACTTGATTCCACCTCAGAAATTTTAACCTACACTTGTCTCTTTCAATAATTTTCAATAGAATATTCCCTACACAAGACAAATTTGCAATACAAAATGCAGAAAATGGTGCTTTCGGACAAAAAGAAATTCTAGTCTGCTTTCCCATCTAACATTCCTTGCATATGGTGTTAGTAGGCCTCACGAGCTTAGGAAGATCTCCAACAACTTGAGTGGATCTTACTTTGAAAATGTTATCAAAATTCACATGACACAACCTCTTATGCCATAACCATCTTACATCAACTTGAGCATTTAAACAACTTTCACTAGCAACACTCAGGTGACAAATGTTACCTCTTGTCCTTGTACTTGAAGTAATTACATTTCCAAAATGTCTGAATATCCTGCATTTTCCATCTTTGAACTGAAGATTGTATCCCTTGTCAACCATCTGTCCAATGCTCAACATATTATGCTTCAATCCTTCTACATAAAGGATATCATTAGTATTATATTTATTAGCAAGAGAAACAGTGCCTCTACCACAAATCACACCAACATTGTTGTCTCCAAATCTTACAACACCACGATCATATTTCTCCAGGATTATAAACTTTCTTTTGTCACCAATTATATGATGTGAGCATCTGATTTTAATCGCCCACTCATCCTTTTCTTCAATTCCGACTGCAAGAGCTTTCTCAATATTCTTATCACTAGAAGATTCAGTGGACACTAGACCATTTTCCTTGATAGAAATAAATACCCATCCATCTTTATTTCCATTTTCTTTATCAGATTCATCATCAGTAACACCTTCTTCAGCATAATAACATTTCTTTTGAAATCTAGGGTTGTTAGGTTTGGACCTAGGAACTCTTTCAAGACACCTTGATGCAAAATGACCTATCTTATGGCAAGAGAAACATTTAATGGGAAACTTTCATTTATACTTACCTTTTCCTCTTGCTTCTCTTTTCACAATCAATTCTTCTAGCTCTTCTAACTCTCTTTATTCATCTTCAATCTATTTCATCTCATCTTCATACTTGAATGTATTTCTAGAACTTTCTCCTGAATCATATCTCTATTGGTTTCTTCCAGATACAGTAGCTTTAACTGGAGATTTTGTTTTAGGAGTAGAATCACCAAATTCACTTAATTCAAAGGCAACAAGCTTACCAATCAACATATCTCTTGTCACATTTGTTACTATCTTGAGTTCTTGAATAGCATGAGATTTTGTTTTGTGATAAGTAGGCAATGATCTAAGAGCTTTAGCTACAATCTTTTCTTCATCCGAGATTCCACCGACACATCTAATACCCATCACTAGCTCATTTAATTTTTGCATGAAAGAAATAATGTTTTCATCTTCGCTAATTTTCAAGTTTTCCCACTTACCTTTCAAACTTTGTAGCTTAGCAAATTTCACTTGTGCATCTCCTTCATACAATGTTTCCATCTTCTTCTAGATTTCATATGCTATTTTCAAATCCATCACATTTGTCATCTCTGAATTTGTCAGAGCACTCAAAAATGCTTCTATAGCCCTGATATATGTTTCAGCTTCTTTGATCTGATCAAGAGTAGATGGATCATTCTAAGGAATAACATATATGTTCTTTGTAATCTTCCAAAAGGGTTCACCAATGCACTTTAAATGACACTCCATTCTAGGCTTCCATAGAGAGTAGTTTTTTCCATGAAATCTATGACTATCCTTCTTGTATGATGTCATCTTGGATCACCTCAAGCTATTAAACTTCTTCAATGGAATTTTCTGTAATAATAATTGCTAGCAAAAAAAGGATAGACAACTAAGAGGGGGGGTGAATCAGTTGTCACAAAATTTAAAAATTATTTAACCTTATTAACCTTTAATCTTAGATCTGATAAATAATAGTGAAAGCATGAATCAACAACACATCAAAAGCACACATAACTGTACCAATATTTTTGAGTGGAAACCCTATTAGGGGAAAAACCATGGTGGAGGTTAATTCACAAGTTATACCCTATTAAAAGTACATAACAAAAACGAATAAGGAATGCACATGAAAATTTAGGAACACTGCCTAGAGCTCACTCCTCGAATAAGACACACTATCTTACATAAAAAATTTAGATTAAATCCATTTGAGGAGGTTGAACTAAGAAATTAGCTTCTTCAAATGCCTAATGTTAGTTCCGGTTAGGCTTAGAAACACTTCTTCACACTCTGCTCTACAATCGAATGATCTAATATTTATTTGCACATTTTGCATAGACATTTCTCACACATGCATCTCTAATGAAGAAATGGAGGGTAAGTGCACCAAGATGTTTCCCAAAAAGGGGACTTAAGTGGATATATTTTTTCTAAAATCAGGAAATACTAACCTTGGATGTGAAATTGAGGATACTTAGACTCAAAATTTTGAGATGGAAAAAAAAGAAGGATTCAAGTGCTCCGAGTCTACTTTCTAAACTACTAATTTATGTTGAAAATGATTGAGATTAAGGGGTTCAAATGAGGGACGTACACAAATTGGTGTTGTTTTTGTCAGAAAAACATAACATAGCAACTCTTGTATGACCCTTGTACGGTGAACTATTTTTAGTATTTTTAAAATCGCAATGGTCAGAAGTTAGCTAACAATATGTAGTTGATGCACGATTTTTCTGATAATTTTTTAATGAATATTTTATTTTTTACTAATTTGTAAAGTGGACATATCCTAAAAATAGAATTTTGGCCGTGCTACCCCTACAAATTTTTGAAACTAATTGATTTGCTTTTTTAAATTTTTTTTTAAATTTTGTAGAATGGAGTCTAGTTTCTAAAAATGTAATTTATTTGAGAAATTGATGAACGGTTAATTTATAACGAAAAAAATACCAAACACTGCTTTTT
>CM021107.1:576024268-576154087 GCA_007115665.2 Sequoiadendron giganteum
TGAAAAGAATAAATTGGAAATGATTGACGAAAACAAGCCAATTGAAGAGGAACCTCAACCGTAAAAAAGATAATGAGAATTGGTAGCACAAAAGGCACGAATGCGAAAGCATCATCATAAGACAGATTCGGATATTGTAGTTGGAGACACACCCTCGACGACAATTGAATATGAAGGGACACCATTAAGCACAAATGAAAATGGAGGGACACCATCTAGCACAAGTGAATATGTAGGGCATTTTTATACAGTTATTGCAAATGAAGAAAATGAAGAGGGAACAAACTATTACTTGTGTCGTTTTGTTGAGGCCAAAAAGAAATTGAAGGCCCTAGTTATAGATGGAGAAAACATCAAATAACCTATAGGCTCAGTTGTGGTTACTAGAACATGGCTTAGAAGGTACCCACATTCGACTATTAAACATTGGTTATTTCAGGACTTTGACACGCATCATAAGATTCTTCATTACTCGAACCTTGTTGTGGCATCCAATGTTCATTTGACCAAATATGGGGGCAGACCTTTGAACAAGACCTTGTGGAAGGTCCGTGAGTCTGACCATGAGACAATAATTGACACAATAAAGAGTAGAGAAGACCTAGATGGTTCATTGGATTAATTTGTAAGTATATGCACATTGGTTCATATTAATTTATACTTGTATGCACATTAATTTGTTTGATGCCAATGCTATCATCTTCTTTTACTTTTCCTATTTGTAAGTAACATACTAAATAGTGATTGGTGTCCCCTTGCAAAAAATTCAAATATATGAGCCATCCAAGAGAATGTCAGCCAAAAAAGCAATGCAACATCCTTATTTTGATGATCTTGATAAATCTCAATCATGATTTTAAGCCATTAGAAAAGTGTGTGCAAAGCTTGGTGAGGTAATTTAAAGTTATTCATTTGAATTTAACCCTATCATGAGTAGTTATGATGTAGACATTATAAGAGCATCTGAAATTTCAGCTTACTTTATTCATGAGAGGTGTTGAGTGCAATAGGTATGTTGGAATTCCCAGTGAAGATGTATGACTAGGAGTGACTAAGTTGTGAGACCTTCATGCCTATATGTAAGTGTCTTCCATCTATTTTTATTTCATTTCCATTTTGGATGCTCTTTCTTTTTCTCTTTTACTTTGTGTATTTGTAAGTAAACTACTAAAATTTGATTGATCTCTCATTTCAAAAAATGTTGATTTATGAGCTATCAAAGAGAATCTTAGCCAAAAAAGCAATGAAACATCTTTATTTTGATGATCTTGACAAATATAAATTTTGATTTCAAGCCATTATAAAAGAGTGTGTGAAGCTTAGCAAGGGAATCTCAAGTTACTCAATTGAAGTTAACCTCATAATGAGCACCTATGATGTAGACATTTAAAGAGAATTGTGAATGTATGAGTGACATTATAAAGATCTATGAGAAAAAAGTACCTAAGGCATTGTAATGATATTTACTTACATAATGAGATTTACTCAAATATTGTAATTTTGGAGTTCATGTTTGGTGCAATAGCACCTTGTTCTATAAATGCCTTCAACAATAGGCAAATTTGTAAAATTTGAATTTTGAAATGTAAACAATGTGTAAAGGTCATATGTAATGTATTCAAAGTCTCAAAGAGGCCATTAGGTGATTAGAGAAGGTTATATAAAGCATGTAAGGTCGAGCAAAACAAAGATCTTTTGTATTCTTCAATATTTACAATCAATAAAGTCCCTATTTTAGTGATTTTATGAGTTTTTCCAATTGTTCATTAACTTGTACGGCCTATACAGTAGTTTAAGGACTTGAATATTGTTGTTTAAGGTATAATAGTGAAGTATATTTCATTTGAATCTATTTAGGAGGGTATCCATTGAGTTTATCATTAGTTTGAACTGATTTTTATCAACTCGATCTGTAAACCAATAATGACTACTCCACCGAATTTGATAGTTTAGATCAGTGTCCAATAAGTTAGTATTAGGATCTTTTAGGTTTGTGTGTGTTTATTTGTGTAGGGGAATTCAAGAAACAAAGGTGGAGTTGTTGCTAAAAGGTTTTATGATGAATTTTCAAGTGAAAAGAGTGGCTCCAAGTGGTGTTTTGAGGAAATCTTCTCAAATGACTCACAAAAAAATGATTGATCTAGATAGCTATTATTAAGTTACAACACATACTTCAAAATCAACAGTGACTATCTTGGAACATGTGCATCGAAAATGACCTTCTTCGTTGTCCTCATTAGGCTAACTAGGCCTAATTTACAAAGGAACATACCTTTAAATATTCAAAAAACCCCTTAACTTTTTGGGGAAGCGAATATCATGTATCCAAACCTTTAGATCACAATTTGTGTCAAGACAAACTCACTCCACCATGCCAAACCAAAACCCTTATTTTATGCTAGTATAAGGAGGCTTTATTGAAAGGAATGGTTCCACACCTTAGAAAAACATGCCACCACCTCAAACCTTCTTAAATCACCTACAAAAACTCAAAAGACAATCACCCAACCTCTACATGCAATATTTTATCAAACCCTAGGGTGAAACCTCATTTTTCATGCCCTTTTCCATCAAAATCTACAGGGGCAGCAACACAAATCCCATAAAACTTATTCCATTTCACTTAAAAATTTCTCGTCTAATCCTACAGGATCATGTTGGGCCCCTCTACAAAAACCTCTCTCAATTTTGGCTATCTCGGAGTGGTTTCTCATAGCGACAGATTTTCCCTTTGTGGAAAATGTGTCAAATTCAAGTTGTGCAAAGTTGCAAAGTGGTGCAACTTTCGCTCTGCAAATCGTGTGACCAAGCAGACTATTCCAAAATGTATGAATAGATATGTTCATGCTAGGAATGTTCCTCTTTCGCACCGAAACACATGGAATCGCTCTGAGCTACGTTCCATCAGATTGATCCCTTAAGGGTCCAAAGTGCAAAATGGCTGCAAACTTCAACATGCTATTAATTAGATACCATGATGCTTAGAAACTTCTTATTTGATCCTACAAGATCATGTTGGGCACCTCTACAGAAACCTCTCTTAGTTTTGGTTATCTTGGAGTGGTTTTCTCATGGCGATGGATTTTCGCTTGATGGAAAAAGCATCAAATGAAAGCAGTGCAAAGTTGCAAAGTGGTGCAACTTCTGCAACTTGTGTGACCAAGTAGACTGTTTCAACATGTCTAAATAGGTATGTTTACACTAGGCATGTTCCTCTTTCGCACTGAAACACGCAGAATCGCTTCGAGCTACGTTCCACCGGATCAATCCCTTAAGGGTCCAAAGTGCAAAATGACTGCAAACTTCATCATGCTATTACTTGGGTACCATGATGCTTAGAAATTTATTTTCTGATCCTACATGATTGCATTGGGACCCTCTACAAAAACCTCTCTCAGTTTCGGCTATCTCAAAGTGGTTTTCTCGTGGCAGCAAATTTTCACTTGATGGAAAAAGTGTCAAATTCAAGTTGTGCAAAGTTGCAAAGTGGTGCAACTTTCACTCTGCAACTCGTGTGACCAAGTGGACTATTCCAACGCATCTGAATAGGTCTTTTTACACTAGGCATGGTCCTCTTTCACATCAAAACACGTGGAATCGCTCTGAGCTATGTTCCACTAGATCGATCCCTTAAGGGTCAAAAGTGCAAAATGGCTGCAAACTTCAGCATGCTATTGCTCAAATACCATGATGCTTATAAAATTCTCGTCTGGTCCTACACGATTGAATTGGGCCCCTCTACAAAAACCTCTCTCGGTTTTGGCTATCTCAAAGTGGTTTTCTCGTCACGGCGGATTTTCACTTGACGGAAAAAGTGTCAAATTCAAGTTGTGCAAAGTTGCAAAGTGGTGCAACTTTTGCTCTGCAACTCATGTGACCAAAATAACTACTCCAACGTGTCCGAATAGGTATTTTTACGCTAGGAATGGTCTTTTTTTGCACTGAAACACGTGGAATCGCTCTGAGCTACATTCCACTAAATCGATCCCTTAAGGGTTCAAAGTGCAAAATGGCTACAAACTTTATCATGCTATTAATCGGATACTAAGATTCTTATAAACTTCTCATCTAATCCTACAAGATCACATTGGGACCCTCTACAAAAACCTCTCTCGGTTCTAGCTATGTCGGAGTGGTTTTTCTGTGGTGGCGGATTTTCACTTGATGGAAAAATCGTCAAATGCAAGTAGTGCAAAGTTGCAAAGTGGTGCAACTTTCGTTATGCAACTCATGTGACCAAGCATACTTTCCAACACATCCAAATAGGTATTTTTATGCTAGGCATGGTCCTCTTTTTCACCCAAACACGTGGAATCGCTCTGAGCTACGTTCCACCAGATCGATCCCTTAAGGGTCCAAAGTGCAAAATGGCTACAAACTTTAGCATGCTATTACTCAAATACCATGATGCTTAGAAAATTCTCATCTAATCCAACAGGATCGCGTTGGGCCCCTCTACAAAAACCTCTATTGGTTTTGGCTATCTTGTAGTGGTTTTCTCGTGACGGCGGATTTTCACTTGATGGAAAAGGTGTCAAATTCAAGCTGTGAAAAGTTGCAAAGTGGTGCAACTTTCGCTCTGCAACTCATGTGACCAAGTGGACTGTTCCAATGCATCTAAATAGGTATGTTTATGCTAGGCATGGTCCTGTTTCACACTGAAACACGTGGAATCACTCTGAGCTACGTTCCACCGGATCGATCCCTTAAGGGTCTAAAGTGCAAAATGGCTGCAAACTTCAGCATGCTATTACTCAGATACTCTAATGCTTAGAAAATTCTCATCTAATCCTATAGAATCGCGTTGGTCCCCTCTACAAAAACCTCTCTCATTTTTTGCTATCTCAGAGTGGTTTTCTCATGGCGGTGGATTTTCACTTGATGGAAAAAGTGTCAAATTCAAGTTGTTCAAAGTTGCAAAGTGGTGCAACTTTCATTTTGCAATTCATGTGACCAAACTAACTGCTCCAACATGTCCCAATAGGTAGTTTTACGCTAGGCATGGTCCTCTTTTGCACCCAAACACGTGGAATTGATTTGACTTGCATTCAATCAGCTTGATCCCTTATGATGGCATGCAAAACAATGGAAAATAGAAACATACAAATGACAGTTGAGAAGTCTGAGTATTCCACACAAAAAGTATATGATCATTGGTGCAGAGCACCTTGTTCCTCCATTTGATGAAGAAGGTCTAGTTCAGTGGTTTTAGTGATTATCTGATGGTCAATAGGTTCGTCAATAGGTTGTTGTGGGTATTTTGAGCATGCTTTGTCTTCAATAAAATCAATTAAGACCATTAGGTATGTTTTAGGGTGACTTTTGGGTCTAGTGATCAAAAATGTGAAAATTTCAATCTTGCACTAGAAGTTATCTTTGTAGTCTTTGAAGGAAAATTTGTGAATTTGTATATGATTGTGAAAGAATGGAGTTTTGTCGATGTAATAAGGCTATTTGTAAGCCATTTTTGTGGGTTTAGAGATCATTATATTTACTCATTAGGTTGGAGGAGTCTAAAGTTGCAAATTTGTAAGTTGCTTAAAGCAACAAATTTAAAACGCAATGGTTACATGTTTTGAAAGTTGGTTTTTAGTTAGTTGAGGGAGCGGATCAATTAGAGAAGGGTGTAAAACACTATGTGAAGCCTTGAGAGGCTTGAATGGAGGTTGTTGATGAACTTTTGGAGAAGATTTAATAAGAATTATTCACACTATTCTCTATTTTTCATATTTTTGATACAAACTTGTTGATCCTATACTTGGTATGACCTACAGCTTTCTTGTACGGTCTGAAGGCTGACATGGATTGAAAGAGGGTTGAGTTGGATTTCTTTTGGTGATGGTTTGGTGAAAAACCATAAATGAATAGAAGAGTTCTTATCGTTGAGTCAATTGAATGTTGGAGTCTTAGTGGGCATATTTGAGAGAAGTGTCAAATCACAACTTGGTTGAGCCACTCTGCATCACCAATGGTGCTTTACAATTTGAAGTGATTGAGAGCATGTTTCTTTGTTAAATAGACCTATTCGGGGGTCTAGGACAATGTTGAGTCTATTTCTTATTTGTATTATAAATTATAACTTGCTTTCTCCCGAGTCCATTTCGTATACAAGAAATAATATTGCAAAAAGTTGACATATAAATCTTTCAATAGTGACGCATCAAGAACATATTGGAATCTTTTTATGAATCATTTCATGGAATACCAATTGTAAACGTGTTTTTTTCTTTTAGATAAAGTTGTTTAGCATCAATCAATTAATATTCAAGACAAACAATCAAGGACAACCATGATAAATGCTAGGGCTAACTAATTAATAATTATACACGTGAATAAGTCAAGCATGTACATGTAAATAAGGGAAGCACAATTACTCAAAAACACGTAAGCCTCAAAAATTATACACATGAATACATAGTATACAAAAATTAATACAAAGTATATGCACGAATACAAGGTATACACATGAAAACACGTAAGCCACAAAGTATATGTATTCGAACACAGTAAGTCACAAAGTATACATTCGAACACACGTAAGTCACAAAGTATACACGTAACTCATATCTATTGAACCATCAATTTATAATGCAAATATGGACACCATCGATAAAAGATATTTGTATTAACCAAATAGCCATGTAGGCATACATCAATATATGTTGATATAAGTATGAAATATATGTACAAAATAGCCATATAGGCTTACGAGAATCCCATATAGGCATACAATGTCAAATATGTCCAATACAAAATATCTACAAAACTGCCATGTAGGTATACAATAAAGGGATCTGGAATCAAAAGTCATTGCTCTTCATGCTCTGCAAATAAAAAATTTCCCTTTTCTTTTCGATTGGATGGTGATAGGTTTGTCTCTCATTTCTGTTGCACTTGAGGAGCACTCCTGCTGCTCCTCCTAGTGTTTAGTTCATGGTAAATTTTTAACTATTACAATAAGAAGTAAAGATATTAATACATAAAAATTACATTATAAAAAATGATATATTTGACAAAATAATCACTTACCTCCATCTCATGATCACTCTCCATGAGGGATATATTCTCACTCCCATACTCAGGCATTCTCAAGCCCTGTATAAACTATACAAATAGAAATTAAACTACGTTAATCAATAATGGTTTGATTTTTCACTAACTAACATCTATAACAACAAATGTAAATTGAAATTTACTATTTTGCCTCATACCTCCCCTGTCAGAGCCATCGAGGATTGTATAGTAGATGACACACCAATCTCCATTTCCCTTGTCACATTCAGAGGTGTTTCGGCTTGCAACATCTGAAAATAAAATAACAAATTATTCAACGCAATCAACAATGTGCATATAAACTACACAAATCTATTAAGTACTTGATTCATTAGTTAAACTCTTTATTCTATTACCTCTATGTAGGTTTCAGTAAATCCACCACCACTGGGAATTGTTCCATCGAAACCTCTAATATTAGTTTGTTCAACATCCAAAATCGCATATTAAATTACCATTCGTAAAACAATGCTATTAACATGCAATAAATTTATAATTGTTTACTAGTTACATACCTGAGTGATAGGTGTACTGCAGAAATAAGTAGGTGGGGGGCTAGTGTATCCAGTCTCAACACTATGACCCTACAATTTTATTAAAATCATAAAACATTTTTAGTTAATCTTGTATTTTAAAATTAAAATTTAATAAATTAAATTCAATGAACATGCACTAACTTTTACCTGACTATCAATGCCATATGCCTCATGCAAAATGTAAGCTTCCCTCTCCATCTCCATAGCTGTAGATGGATCCTATGTAGCAGTCTCTTGAGTGTCAGTGGAGTCATATGAACAAGTAGCCCCACAAGATTGACACACATGTGTTCGAAGGCCACCACTTGAAGACTCCCCTGGATGGCGCTATAGAATAGGGCTACTATGATGGATGACACTCTGGGTCAAAGTGTCGATCGCCTGCAATGTATCTACATCAGCAATTTCCTTCATGACAGAAAGCATAACGTGCTCACGAGGTGGCCTAGTGAGAGCTCATCTACCTTGCCGTGTAGGATACGGTTGTGCACCGGGTCTATCCTGAGCTGACCCCCCACCTCTCCCCTGGAAATCCCTCATATCAAAATAATTTGGGATTTTGTTCAATTAACTCACTATATAGTTTCCTAAGGAAATATTGCGGGACCTCGCAATTTTTGCATAATGGGTAATCGAAGACCATGTACCACCTATCATAAAATTGTTCCCTAATTTTTTGGTGGTGGCACCAATGGATAGGAAACCTCTTCGCATTGAGGGTAAGATTTTGATTTGTGCATGGGTTGGTGAATAATGAGCACAAATCACCTTTTGTAATTTTTAAAACCTCTACATCTTTGTATGATAATTTATTTGCATAATAATCCCTAGCTGCCTGCCTCCTAGCTTGCCATCTAGTTATTTGTTTGCTAATTGAATCTACATTTTTTAACATATCTTTCAATGAATTTGCTAGGGTCATTCTTTATGTGGTTGAACCATTTGGATCAGTCAACCTACTGATCAAATCCTCAATTTTATTTTTGTTGTTCTCAATTTCACTCATTAAATTTTGTTGAGTTCCAGGAGGGGGTTGAGTGATTGGTGGAGGAGGTTGTCGTAGTGGTTTATTTTGATCTTGAGGATTTGGTTGGTCTTCCTGTTGAGGATCTTGAGGGTTTGCAGGTTGATTTGCATCTCCTAAAACTTCAAACAAATATATATCAAATTCAACCTAAAACTAACTAATTCAAAACAAAAACCATAGAATCCTTACCTCTCACACCTCCTCCTCATCGTGGTGCCATCGTTGCGAAGAAATAATATTTTTTGGTGAATAAATTTGTTGAATTTCTCCTCCTAGAATCAAGCGTGAAATATGGGGGTTTTGGCCGCGGTTAGAAGAAAAAAATAGTCAAAAAAAGAATGACAGGTTTTCTCTTCTTTTTTTGCTTTTAACAAGCAACAACATGAGCGCATTATAACGTGCTCGCGTTATGACTTTTCAAAAGTTTTTTTGAAAGGTGTCCACGAAATGGCTACCCATTTCCATGCACCCACCCAACTATCCTATCTTTTGGTGGAGTCAAATTCCATTACACTAGATACAACATCATCCTGTTTATCAATACTTTGATGCATCGTGTCTATGTGTTATATCAAACAATAAGGAATGACGAAAAATCCCAATCCCGATATGTGAGCACCTCATCATCCTACATTCATCCTACATCTTGCATTATCTCATCACCATCTTTAATAAAGTCTCGATGGATCATAGACTTGTTGGATCTTTTGAAGCAATCATCAAAATCAATGGTCAATCCATTCATCTTATTCTTCTTATTCTTCTATCTTTACTAACAATTCTATCCAAGCATAAAATGTATGTGATCTACATTGACATATACATGAGGCTACCCATAGTCGATGGTTGTCTTTACATCATGAAATATGTCTACATCAACATCTGAGCTTTCCAAGAACTATTTTTCATCCTCTTTACTAGCAATCCCTCTTCTGCTAGGGCACAGTGGGGCATCTATATCATCTTCAACTCAACACTCTAAAAAGTTGCAACTCAATTGATTCAAAAGACATATGAAATCTCAAGAATATCACGCATAAGTATGATTTTCACCTATCGTGAGCCCGATCAGAGCACTTTATTCTCCCATCGATCTCTTGAGGGGGCGACCAACCATCTTTCGATCATATCGATATCAAATCATTTAACGAATTTTGTTCCTAGCCTTGCTAGCAAAGATTGATCAAATCTATCAAATAAACCATCATTGGGATATATCATTCCCTATGAATCCTCATGTTTTTCAACACAATCCTTGCATTGTTGTGAATCCTCAACAATGTTATCAATCAATCAATCGAATCAATCAACTTTTAGCTTGGCTATCAACATATCAAAGAGATCATCGATATTTGTTTCTACATTTTCATCAACATCAAAATTAGCATCAGTCGTTGAACCAATTCAATGAGTACAATGCTTCAAAGAGGGAAAAAATGTAGACACCTAAAAATGTCTCGATGGATCACACTGGCTAACTAACATCATTTCATCCTAAAACCCATCCTCTTTTTGCTTAATTGATTAAATTAGTCTAGCTATTTAATTAATTATGTTATTTTTTTCTATTAATCTAATTTATTAAATTGGGTTAATATGCCCCCTTTCATGCTAATATTTCATCTAATTAAATTAAATAAATCAACGTATTTAATTTAATTCTTTAAGTCTTCTAACTTAATTAAATATCCCTAAGTTATTTAATTAAATGTCATCTCACCTTTCTCCCTTTCATTAAATCGTTTAATTTAATGAAAATTACTTTAATCCTCCAAAATCCCCTAATTATGTGATTAAATCTTGTTTAATTAGCAATTAATCTAACTTTCCTCTAATCAAAGGGAATATTCCTTATCCCCTTTTTTTCATAATTAAAACTTTGTTTTAATTTACAAAATACCTTTTTCCTCACCCATAGGAATATTCCAAAATAATATTCTTATTCCTCCATTTGAAAAATGGATATTTTCACTTGGCTTTAAATGCAAGTTACCTTGTAACTCGAATTGCAATTTATCTTCTAACCTTTTGAACAAGTCACCTTTGACCTGTGTGTGCAGGTCAAAAGTGTGTTTGTTTAAAGAAAATATGAACCCTTGATTAAATCCCATCATGCATTCTCATCTATTGATAAGAATCCATGATCCATGCCTCCTCTTCCTTTCATCCTCTGTCGTTGATTATGTTAGAGTAAAGGTCTTAATTTTAATATTTTGATTAAGTTACCTTTATTCCCTTCTTAAGATTTCGCGTTAGTTTGCATAAAGTGACATTTAATAATTATATTAATTATTAAATGTTATCCTATTAGGGCTTCTATTAGGGTTTTTCCTATTAGGGTTTTATTAGGGTTTGCATGATCTCCTTTTTATAAGGATTGATCCCATTGTATTTCATATCAATTCATTCTCTCATTCTCTCTGATATATACATTTTCAGTTTTCAGAGAACCCTTGCTTGTTTGTCTCCATCTCTTCTTTTGTGATAGGTTATTTGCATGTAGGTGATCTTCAAGGTTTGTGGTGTTGTATTTTCTCAACTCCTACATGGTATCAGAGCTCCACACCTGCTACTTCTTATTCTTGTTTTGAAGATTTTTGGAGCTTCAAAGGTTTGAGGTTTGTTTTCTTGATCCAGGACATACCTGCAATTTTGAATCATTTTCAACTCAAATGGACATTGCCATTGCGTCCACAGCGGTCCAAAACCCCTAAATCGACTGTTCATTTGTCCATTTTGGACAAAGTCAAAATTTAGGACAAAATTTTTTTGCAAGTACAGCCGTACGACCGTCGTCTGCATGCGAATCTGTAACAAATTCCTTAGGCCGAGCGGGACCTTGCGCAGTCTTGCATAGTGTACTCTGTGTAGTGCTATGTAGTGTACCCGCACTGCACTGCAAAGGGTACGGTGGGGGTGGGCCCACATGCCTCCTCCACCCCATAATTTTTATAAAAACATTTTTTTTATTGTTTTTTATTTTTAAAAAACAATTTTTTCGAAAATAAGCCCAATCGCACTTTTACGATGACGGCCATTTGGCCGTCAAATTTAACCCAGTCCTTTTGCTATGATGGCCGTATGATCGTCAAATTTAACCCAGCACTAGTTTTTTCCCTCTTTGGAGCTAATTTATTCCGAAGGCCGTAACTTGGGCATATGATATCGGTTTTTGGCAAACAAGATATCGTCGGAAAGCTGGTTTTCTCATTTTTCCAGTGGTGTGGGTCTCATCACATTTTTTTTTTGTTGGTGCATTCTACAGCCAATTGAAGACAAAGGGGCTATTTTCAGTCTCAAGCTCATAACTTTTGATCAGTTTCTCTGTTTTTCGCAATCTCAGTGGTGTTGGAACCGTATTTCAGAGCTCTTCAGTTTCATCCATACTATTTTTCTAGATTTCACTCCAGGTATATTTTATTCAGTTATTTTTGTTTTCACACTTTGGTGGATTACCTGGACATATTTGCTCTTGGAAACTTTTTGTTCACATGTGATGCTTTGTTCTTGTTTGTTCTTCATGTATTTCTAGCATTTTGTCCTTTAAGGACATTTTGAGCATCATTTGTAAGCTATCTTTTATGTAAACGCACTGAGATAAAATGCCACACTATTGTACATGCATCTTTTGGGGATTTTTGCACATAAGGTTGTGCCATATTTTGTACTTGCACTGATATTATAAAGTGCCATGAGGGGTTGTGTAGTTTGCCTTTGTTTTTCCATCACGTCTTTGTCCAATGAATATCCCTCCACGACGATATTCAATCCATACCATGGGGGGTTGTGTAGTTTTCCTTTGTTTGCCATCACACCTTTGTCCAGTGAGTGTCCCTCCACGACGACCATGGATCCATATGATTCCAGCCTCATGCATGTGTGCTTTGTTTTGCACACCACTTTTTCAGTTGTAGGTGCTATCTTGTGCAGTTTCAAATGTTTCTTCTCCTTCGTGCACTACAGGGTGTTTTACATCATTTCAGTGGATTTGTCAAGCTCTCCCAGTTCAGCATTATGGGGGGGTTATTATATTGTTTGTGCTAATTCTTCCTTGGTTTCGCCTTGGAAGGGATCTTCCATTCTCAATTGATCAGTGTTTCAGACTATTGGTTCTTGTGCCATCTGTATCTTCGTTCCAAGTGTTTGCCTTTGTTTTCCATCTAATTCGAATAGTGTCATATGGGCACTTATGCAGATTGTTGTCTTCTTGTTCCTGATCATCCTATCTTCAGTGACAAAATTTCAATTACAATATAGTTTGTACAAAGTCGACCTATAAACTGAGTACAAAGTTTCAAAAAATCAAAAGTAGCCAATGACTCTTGCTAGTTGCTACTATAAATAGAGCTATGCTAGAGGGATGTGGGTCCTGATGATGAAACTCCTGGGGCTTTGCCTCTCCTAAGTCATTCAGTCAAATGAGTATCAAAGTTGGACTCCACTAGGATCTCAAAATCCTCAACCTCAAGAAATTCATCACTAGCAATCCACTCATTGTCTAGATCAAAAATTGCCTCAAAGAAATGTGGTCTCATGGTGATGGAATGCCATGACAATCAATAGCAACCACATTTCTTTGAGGCAATTTTTCAACCAGTTCACCGCCTTGTCTATGCTACCACATTTTTCATATGTCTACCAAAGCATTTTATCAAATAGTTCACTGCCTTGTTGCTATGGCTAAAAGCATAAAACAAGTGCTTTTGAACAAGCTATGGATGCTCGGAAAAAATCTATCAAAGCATAATAGTAAACAACAAGCTATGCTCTCATGGTATTTATTTTTTTTGCGTGAAAATCAGCGTGATTTTATTCGTATTCTTTTGCAGGTTTTAAATGCTTTTTTTTTTGGCAATTTTGCAGTTTGAAATGGGAAAAAATCGTTGACAAAAAGGTCAAAGATTTTTTCAAAAAATTGGGGAAAAAATCGTCTAGCCTGCAGATTTTTTAAAAATCGGGATTAATCGGGTTTTTTTCCAGATTTCTGTTACTATGAGATTCTAAACTAATCGATGAGATGGAATGAAAGGACGCCTCCCTTTGATCTCCTTCTCTATAGTCACCTCCCTTGAGAGGGATAATCGCACCCTTTTGGAGTATATTAATAGAAGCCATCGTGGGAGGATAGAGAGGCAACGGAAGGAAAATCAAAACTATTTACAGCAGCAGAAATATAATGGGAGATACACCAGTAGGGAAAAGATGCAGAACAGAAGAGATATATACAGATCTTAAGGAGTTTGATATGGAAGGAAATAGTGGGATCTGATCTGAATAAGAGGGATCAAATCGATCGGACAATAATTAAGAAATCAGAATAAAATGAAGGCAAGCTTTGCATTGAATATTATGATTAGATGTAGAGCAGACTTAGGAAGGGAAAGTGAAAAAGGATCAAATCGAATGGAATGGTGTGCATGAAATCTGATCTCAGAAAATGAGAACTAAGAAGTTGTTGATTATAATCTGCATAAGAACTGTAAGTCTGAATATAATTATAAGTATATATATATATATAAAAATATTATATGTGTGTACATACATACATATTATATGTATGTATGTATATATATATATTGGTAAGTGTTACCAACTTGTGGGTGGTAACTCCCATATTTTTTAAGAAACATGACTGAATTACGTGGCATTGTCCCTAATTTGCTGCGGTATGCTCATGGTGGCCACGCTATCACTATGAATTGGGCATTTAATTTACCTTGCCACCCATTCTTATGATTTTGTGTCGGATTTAGACATGCTCATCTTCGCACGAGTCATACTTCCTTTCAATGGTGATGGCATTTACTTACCCATAGTTCCCGTAGGCCTTGGCTTGCCGAGGAATAATTAGTTTTTACCTTACTCATGTGTTTCAATACTCCAATTCATTACAAGGGATTCAGCTTAACTCCATATGATTTCACACGTTGGAGATTTAATAAAATTGCATTAATGGGAAGTCGAATGAATAGTTTAGAGTTTGAGTTTTCAATGGAGACTCCTATTTTGTTAACCAAGGATTGGAGCCAATTGGCTTTCCTGGGCTGCATTACTGATCAGCATTTGAAACTTGTGTTAGTTGAGAGAGGGTTATTGACAATGAAGGCAGTTTGACTTATTTTAGGCAAGAAGTTTCTAGTCTCAGAGGAGCATCACCGTGTTAATACGGATATTCTAGCTCACTTTGTGGCTTCGTTCCTTAATCTGCGAGTGCCTGAAGATGTCATTGGTCAATTAAAAAAGCAAGTTATTTTTCCCTTATTTGCTTGGAGAGTTGGATGTTCTAAATGTTGCTCAACTTGGGGTTGGAATCCCCCATCCACGAGATCTTCGTTTTCCAGTTGGGGTTCCACGATATTACTCTTTTTTATTGGATATCAAGGATGCGGAGCTCCTAGTTTATCCGGGTCGCACCTTGGTTGCCTATCAGTTCCTTCACAAATTGTACCAGTACGAGCCTGTTGATGACTTCGACTAGCTCGACGAGTTTAAGATTTTTGAGGAATGACAAAAGGCTTTCTTCTAGATTTTTGCACGGTCCCAAATAAGATACTCCTAGGGTACTTTTAATGGGTTGGGATCAGTTTAGGCAGAAATGGGTATAGTGTAGGATTACAATCTTGATATTGCTTCATCGTTTGTTACTATGGGAGAATCTTACATAAATATCTCTGTTGTTCAGTATTTTGAAGATGTTAAGGTAGCGTAGGGAAGGAACCCTAAGTCTGTTTTGAGACAATATATTGAGAATGGCATTCCTTTATGGTTGATACTTTTATAAATATAAGGATGTGTTATTAATATCTTCACTTCGCTATGGTTACTTTCCTCTTGTAAGGTTACTTTCATCTTTTCAAGTTAAAAAAATTTGTCAATTGGTTTTAACAATTCTCTAATCGTGAGATTTTATCTTAGTTTTAGTGCGCTTTAAGGGGACGTCTTTATGCACTTCATATTTCCAGGGCCATTTTGTTTGATCATGTTTATGTGTTGTTTTATTCATTTGGCTATGTTCTTCATAGAGTTTTAGTTCATGAATGTGTGATTCTCAGGAGTTTAGGCTTGCCCCACTTCAGAGATTTACTACTAGTGACATCCATTTGTCCCTTTTTGTTTCGAAAGGTTTTTGTTGCTAGACTATGATTTCATTTAGCGAGAACTTAAATTAGTTTTCTTATGCCATTTGAACTCCATTTTTTTAAAGAGCGATATCGGTAGCTATTTTTACTTTCTAGAAGTTTCCCAACTTTCTCATTAGGGATACGCCACCTATGCGTATGTCTGTTGTCCTTGTGCTAGCCTGTAGGTGCGTTAAGATTACATTTGTGTTTATATACCATTTCTTTAATCATGATCTCGCTTTGAGAGTGATCATTCCATCTTAGGCATTTCCCTGAAACATTCATGTTGTTCAGATGGTAATGGGGTCGAAATGGCCCATGGCACGTGCACGACGCTTTGGCTATCCAGACTCGTTTTTTATAATGTCTGATATTTCAAGATGGGTCGTTTATTTTTTGTTTGTGTGTTATTACTTTGACATTGGTTAGGTAGAGCCCTAGTTATAGAAACCCTAGTTTTTGTAACATGTACCAAAGCTCAATTGGCTTTCCTTGGGCCAATTTCTGACAAATGTTTAAAAGGTTTATTGCAAAACCCATATTCTCTTACCATTAAGGCTATGAAAATGGTATTGAGGAGGAGGTTCATAACTACTAGCAAGAGGTACCAGGTAAATACCGATATCACCTCTCGCTTTGTGGCATCCTTACTGAATCTTCATGCCAACAAAGAAGTGATTTTTCAATTGACACAGAATTTTCAAATCTGCTTTTCTCCAAGGTTTAGACACGGTGTTGCTCGATTAGGAGAGGGAATTCCCTGCCCACACGATTTACTTCTTTTGGATCATTCCACCATCAAGCCTCTTCCTTTTTTATTAGATGCTAATGAGTCGGATTATTGGGTACATCATTTTCGTACTAAAAACGCTTATGACTTTCTCAAGCATTTATAACTTTATATCAACTCAAGCCTATGAAAGATTCGAAATGGATTGCACATTTTATTGCTTATAAGGCATAGGGAACATAGTTTCCATCTTGTTTTTGTGTATTGTAAGTAGTAGTATATATATTTTCTCAGTATTGTGTTGCCCTAATGGCAAACGTTTCAGTTTTCGTTGATCTTTTATGTGTCAAATTTGTGGTCAGTATAGCTTCCAGTCATAAACAATCTTTATTCTAAGCTTAGTGTCGTAATGTTCTAAATTTCTTTTGAATTAGTTGTTTATTTCGGGTATGTTGGATAAATATGTGGAAAATAAAGCTTCTTTGTAACCTTTATAATGATATCTCTCTGCCAAATGTGGTTTCTTTTATGAGTTTGCTATTCTCGTTTTACAAATTAAAGGCATGTTATCAATAAATTGCTTAATCTGATCGGTTTTGGGTTTCCTCTTTCGAAATTTCCTAGATTATTGTGGAAGGGTTCTAAAAAATTGCTTGTAACTGTATTCCTTTTGGTGTCTGGTAATGGAGAATACTAATTTCATTAGTTATGGATGAAATATAACTAGGTTGTGTTGTGTGATATTTCCTTATTCGAAGGTGTGTTGGTGTCTATATGTGTGTTTGTTTCAGAATTTTGCTTGTTTTGCTATAATTACTTTTATGTTTCCATCAAATACAAGTGATTTTCATTTTAGACCTTTATTAGGTAGCTCTATGAGCCAATTGTTAACCTCCAATTGTTTCGAGGGATTTTAATGGAGTTTCTAGTTACCAAGGTCACCATATATGTGTTTAATTCTGAATTTAGCTTTTTCTCATTTGGTTACTCCTTATGCCCATTCTTAAGCTAGTGTTTTCCTATTAAGGACCAAACTAGTTAAGTTTGTGAGGCGTTAATTGATGAGACCTTATTGAAACTTGAATTAAGGTTCATAGATGTGTACCTTTGCCGGATGTTACTTACCTAAGCCTTAATACTTCCTACGCCTTAATACTTCCTACCGTACTTTGTTTCCAGCCCTTGTCGTGTTATTGCTTGTTCTTTGTTCAAGCAATTTCCTTTTGCCTTTATGTTATTGCTGGAGTTTTGCATTTGATTTCCTCCTTGTCTTCTTGTACAATTCCTTCCAACTAACATACATACATGTATCTATATATATACATACATACATACATACATATATATGTATGTATATAATACGATATATATATTATATTATATATGTATATATATTGTATATGTATATATATAAATATAATATATCATATATATACATACATACATACATATATACAACACATCCATGTTCATATGAAGTATTGAAATTAGAAATAATTATATATATCTGTATATGTATAGTTTACACGATCATGCAATAATGATGCTTGCAGCAATTATTGAGCCTTATAAGTAATTATGGTTCTTTAGTATGCATAGGGATAATAGATTCTTATTCATTTGATTTACACTATAAATATCTTTTGAGTGTTAAGAATAGATCGGACAACAAGGCAATTAGAGCAGATCCAACATCGTTATTGCATCAGCAGACAAGGGAAAAAGTGAACAAGCGTTAAAATACTTGCATCTCAAAATATAGCAGTTTATATTTTAGCAAAGCATTGTGTATGCACTATAATGTATATTGTGGATGATGATATGTATTTAGTCTCTATGGAATTGGATAAGGCAGCATGGATAGGGAATGCAAATACAAGTTTATCCACTAAGTAGACCACTCCATGTGGATGACTAGAGGTTCGCCACTTGGAGCCAAGACGGGTGGTATATCCACTCTTGGGCTTAGTTGGGATAGCTTCGGGCAGACTTATCATGTTTCCCATCCAATCCCTATTAAGACTAAATTCCCATTTTACTTATTCCTCTACAATCAATCATGGGAAGAACAGACAGAAGTACAAGGGGGATAGCAGTTATAAGATTTCATGCTAAGTAGACCACCCATAATGGATGACTGAAGTGTTTTCCATTAGTGGGCCAAGGGGGTTGCCTATCCGCCCTTGGACTTAGAAAGAAATGCACCAAGCATCCTATTGCGGCTTCCTCTTTGATCTTCCCAATGGTTGATTATTAGAATGGATAATAACTTTGAATCAGTATTGATAGTTACTTATCTGTTTCAAAGGTCAATGAACCTTATATATGTTAAATAATCTAAGGATGTTGCAAACAAGACAAATGATCAAACTGATTGTTTATGACTTATTGGCTAACATTTTTACAGGGTTAAAGTCGGAGTTTATTGGAAGTTCTAATTTAATAAGATATACTCCTTACTTTTCCATTGAAATTATGATTTTAGGGCAAAATCCAAGAATATCCAAAAAGGGAACATTACAATTTCTCATCTACGTCCAAATTGTCCTCTATCTCTACCTCTTACTATCAACCAAAGTGATCATAGACTTCTTGGAGCCACCTTTGTTGTGATTACTTGGGGGCAATAAAATTCCAACACTTTGAATCAGCATGTCGATCTCTTACACAATGACTATAATGAATTTTTAATATTCTTACAATCATGCAAAGTTGTGCTAGTCTTCTTACATTGCCACTTAGCTTTTTTGCAAGGTTTGTTTGATTGACTTTATTGCTTCTTACGAAAATTTGTTAAATGATTTTTCTTAAATAATTCATCCTCACCTAGCTTCTTCACATCTTCAATATACTATGCTCATGCACATGCTTCATCAATATCTTGAAGTTTGTTTAAATTACTCTTTTCCTTATGTGGGTACAATTCACACATATATTTGACCATCTTGCATTCCTTCTCCAAGTCCAAGATCATTAACATGGATCTTATATGAAATCAATAGAAAACCACACTTGGGTTATTGCCTTGTATGAAATACCGCTACTTAATCTTTTATCACTTTTGTGGTGCACTAGATAGAAACTTTTATTAAGAAATTCAATGAATCTTTCCCAACTAGAAACTATTGGCTTGTGCTTCTTCTTAGAAGTAGTTAAATAAGTTTCCCATCAAACTAGAGCATGCCCATCTATTTTAAGAAATACAAAAGAAATATTTTGTGCATCATTGATTTCATGTACACTAAATTAAACCTTCATATCCTTAATCCAACTATCAACAATCTTAGCATCAACTTGTTCTTTAAAAGCTTTAATATCTGCATTTGTTTCAACCTTAACAAAAGGCCACTTGGATTCCTTTACCTTAGCTCTGCCTTTGTCTATTTTGGATTACTTCTCTCCACCCATGACCCAATCTTTACACTTCCCTTCATCCTCTTTATGGAGGATGCTCTCCTTCCACGCCAAGCTTCTTGGCAAGAGCACATGCCACCTTATCCATGGATGCTTGATCCTTAATAGATGGTTTTGGTTGTTTGATGAGACTTTCCTAGGTTCTCATCACAAACTCCAAATTTGCTTTCAACAATCAAAACCTTTTCAAGGGCTTTTTGAACCTTCTTTGGCCATTCTCCTCACCTCTTCATTCCACCTCCTTGTTGAAACATCTGATTCATAAGGTTGCAATTCCACTTTCTAGGACCTTGTCACTATCATACAAACAACTAGCCACAATATCCAAAGATTATAACCACTCTGATACCAATTTGATCCCTTAAACATCAATGCTTCATGGAAATTTACATATGTCTATACTGTCCCACTTGAATGAAGATTCAAATTGGCAAACACCGGAATATAATTTAGTGCCAGAGATTATGTTCTTAATTGTTGGAGTGAAAGGGTACAATGTTTTCAACTACATGAAAACAACATATAAACAACACCTAAAAGTACATTGACACAAGATGTTCTAATCTAAAAATCCCAGTGTGAGGAAAGCTAGTTTGAAGTGGCAATTGCCAAATTTCCTCTTCTTCCTTTGGTCAGGCCAGTTATGATAGCTCAGATAGAAAATATTACGACAATCTTTCTATTGCTATACTAATTCTGCTACTCTATGCAAGAACGCTTTCTACTCCTACATTCAACTAATTGTCATGTCCCTCCTACTTAAGCCCGAGTTAATATTATTTTAATAATAAAAGTGTTTATTAACACTACTATAATAATATAATTTATATTAATATTATTAATTATTTTAATAATAACATTAATTATCTTAATAATAATAAGTTATTTTTGAGGTCGACCTTGAATCTTTTGGGTGCCAACTCTCTTTCAAGTGTGGGAGGCCAACTTGGTTCTTGTAGATTAACCAAACGTGGTAGAAGAGGAAGACATCATTTCTTTTTGAAGGAGAAAATTCTTCTGTAATCCTCTGCAATTGCAGCTACAGCGCAATAAGGACGAAAACCCTACACCTATCTGGACAGATCCAAACAGGGTTTGCAGATTGGACTAATACTTGGTGAAACATTTCAATTTCAAGGTGCAGGCGCTGAAGGAGATCAGGATTGTTTCAAGAACTGCCTGACAAGAAGCCATCCATCAATTGTTCAAGGAAACCCCTCAGTTTTAAAAGGGCGTCAAAAGGGGAATTTCACAATAAAGATGGCGAGACTGTAGAAGGGACAACACTTCAAAGGTTCACACATTCAATTCGCCTATACCAGATCCAGCTGTCAAGAGATATTAGGCACAATCAGCAGAAGAGTTAAAACTCAGATCTTCCATCATTGGAGAAATTTGTCACTTAGGGTGTTCCGTGGGCCAAGGAAGGAGAATTTAACAGCTGAGCCTGTGAGGAACTTACATCTTTGGGCTTCCTTCGTATGAGATATCTTGGGGATTGCCTTCTTGCAGGTCTTCGAGCTTGTAAGGTTCTTACTTCACGGGGCTTTCTTCATGTGAGAGATCTTGGGGGTTGCCTCTTTACAGGTCCACGGGCCTATGAGATGCTTTCATCCTATGGGATTTTTCCATCGTTGGTTTGAGGACCTTCTGTGTACCTTGTGAAGCTCCATAGTTCTGTAGGGCTATGGAGTTTTCTGTTTGAGGCTCCTTAGGGAGAGTACCTATGGATTCCTTTGATCGTCCTGCACTTTCAAGCTTTCCAAATCATGGTCTACTTCCTCAACAATTCAGGTATAAATTTCTAACCTTACTAACTCTTCCATCTACTTTACCGAAGCACTCATCAGTATTCATGCTCGTTAAAGTGGGGGTAAAATGTATAGGAGAAAATTTGCACCCCTTAGGAAAATTCCCCTTTCACACACCCTCACCTTAGAAAATCAAATTTGACTTGGCAAAATTCCACATCACCCAACTACCTTCCATCCACTTGGCATTTATCCTTTGTTTTGGTGAGATAATATTTGTTGGGGATAAATGTGTGGTGTGTTGTCATCCTTGATGGATTCTTGTGTCTAAAGTTGGCAGAGGTGTTACACACTCGATTGAGGTTGAATTGTAACATCCCTCTTCGACCAACTGACCCCAAAAATGGTAGATTATTTCCATCCCACCTTCAAACACATTCTTCCTTCATTCATTTCATCTCTTCAAGATCTCTTAACAATATTTTACTCATCTCTAGCATCTCATTCACTCTCATTCCAGCACTCTAGGATCCCACTTTTGAGCATCACAACAACAGCAGCACTCCATCAACTCCACATTGTAACTGTGAGGCCATTACAAATGTTGTGAGATTGGATTTTTGTGAGACCTCCCTTCACAACGGTTGTAGCAGTGGTGACTTTTCCAAGTTCGTAGCTTGCTTTCTCCTTCCATTGGCTAGTTAGCTTTTGGGTGGAGGTGGTAACACCTCACTCCTCTCCTCTATGATTTGGTTCAGTAGCATAACATTGTTTGTAGTGCTTCTTGTTTCCTTTTCTCTTCTTTATCGCATATTCTGCTCCATTGCTTTTTGGCTATTTATGGAGGTGGAAACACCAAAATGGAGGTTTGACTGAGGTAGGCCCCTATAAAACTATGTTCCCTCTTTCATGTGTGTAGGAGGATGTACGCATGGAGCTAGCTAGAGAATTGGAACTTCTATGAGATCATCTACGTCACCCTAGTTCTTATTTGCTTACTTTATCATTTTATTATCTATTTCCTCTAATTTCTCATTTTGTTTTTACCATCTAGATAACAAGCTAGGCTATTAGTAGGATTTTTGGTAGTTTCTATTATGTTTTTTGTTTTCTAACCATACGAAGGCTAGTGTGTCACGTTGTCATCCTAGAACTGCGATGTCATCCTTAGACAGAGAGTTTTTTGAAACATAGTACTGACTCCAAAAACCAACTTGCCTAGCCTAAATCTGAACTCAAGTCTGAAGAGTGATAGAAGTACTACATAGTTCTCTTCATTCTCGACCCTTATCCTCTTAGAGTGAGATATTTTAGGGCAGCCCTCTGCTCTCGACTCTCTATGACTTGGAGCCTTGGTGTGGCTGGTCCCCCCCTCTTATATAAATATGGAACAGTAGGTTCCCATGAGAAATTTAAGTCAAGAACCATTGGCAGAACAAGAGTTTCCACAAGTTGAGTGCTAGGAATTAAACTTTTTAAAACAATATAAGAAAGATAAGGAAAGAGTAGAAGTTGAGTTATAAGTAGGTAAGGAGTATTTTATTGAGGGCATGTAATTCAAAATTCTACAAATATGCAAGAAGCACATGAAGGAAGACATAGATCAAAGTAGTTTCACTAGATAGATGCACTATTATAATTTGATTATCACAATTTCCTTTTTCTCCTTGACGATGGAAAATTTGATCAATTGTATGAGGTACATGATAAGATCCTTAGAATAATAGATCAATTAATATATGATGTTGCTAAATATGATAGGAAATCTGAATTTAACCCTTTCAAAATGACAAAATCTAAAGCAAAAATATTTTGAAAAGAATAGTAGTGCTAAAATCCAAATTATCATATGAACGAGAATAAAATCTAGAGGACCACACAAATGAATTATAAATAAAATGAATGCATTTTTCTTCTAACAATTCGCTAAGGGACGAATCAGATGACATAGGAAAATAAATTTCTAAGGCTGTATCTCTCCACCTTAGTGATTTTTTTCAAATTTTGAAAGGACAAAATGTAAAAGATGCAAATTTATATTTAAAAGGAAAATAGCTAATTCATTTGTTATTAGTTTTTAATTATCGCTATATACATTATGATGCATGAATTACTATCTACACATCAGAATTTAAAGAATTTTTTTCTAAATTAACAACTAATAATTCTACAGAGATTTTCCTTAAGATCAAACATGTTCTTGTCCTTAAGATTGTTAGTAGTGGTCATACGCATAATACCTTGTAGAAATATGTACATTATTTAGGTTAGTTTAGGTTTAGGGTTAGGTTAAATTGGTTATGTTCCCTAAAATCTTATTCCTCAACTACTAGTAAGATAAAATTGCAATGTTTTTTGTTATTCAAAACTTTTCTACAATAGTGCTAATAGTGGCATGGTGAGATGGTTAAGTTGTGGTGTTGTCCTTGCCATCAAGGTTCAAACCCCATTGGGGTCTAATTGTTGATTATTTATGTTGCGGATGAGGTCCCCTCATTGTGACCTCACTAGTTCATAACTTTGTATCAAAAGTGTTTACCCCTAAAAAAATAAAAAATAAAAAATTCAATGGTGTGCATCAACAGTTTCATTGATGAAATGATAATTGCATACATTAAAAAAAATTGAAATATTCTCAACTATAGAAAGTAATATTTACATTTATATGTCATCAAAAGATTACAAAATTGTTTCACTTTAAAATTCCTTGGTGGATGTGCCAAGCCTCATTTCTAAGAAATTCATAACCATTAACGATCACTTGTTGATGTTCAACTAGGGTCACACTATGGAAATTTGCCACAAAGGGAAACCAAATTACAACTACCCCTTCATTTAGAAAGTGGGGGATATCTTGCAGTGCAAGAATCCCTATCCTAGGTTGTGCCATAGCTAAAACATTCTCCAAACCTCCCAAAAAGTTTCATTGATCATCAACATAGCCAAGGACATTACATTAGCTAATGGCACTACAATGTTTGAAATGGAGGCCACAAATCGATAGGAAATATCAAAATTCACTTGATACCTATCACTACCATCAACAAAAATCATATCCTAAAACCACTCCAAGTGTAATGTGGATCCACCTAGTTTGGATCATGAAGGTTGTTCTCAGCCTATGGGTAGAAATGCTGCCCAAAAAAGTTGATTGACACCTAGGACCTATTAAATATATTGGAGTGTTCATACCAATTAAAGCACTGAAAATTTATGTTTAAAAGTGATAGATTTCATTAGTATTGCTAAGCCAATCTATATAAGCTTTAGTCCATCAACGCACCATAGTGAACCATTAGCTATTCTTTGAAGCATTTAATGCACAACATATCATGTAATATGATTATAGATTCACATGATTCCATTGTACCTTGTTTTCAATCCTTAAATCTTTTAATTGAGTGTAAGTATTAATTAAAATTTTATTTTCCCTATCAACTAAGATGAAAATTTTGTGGTAGATATATCCATTTCCCAAGAAATATACTGAAATGATTGCATTTCCAAATTAGGAATTAATTTTTTTTAAGGGAATAATTAAGATACATTGAAAAAGGAATATGGTTAATAGAACTAATTGAAAGATGAATCATCGGTTGCATTAGTGTTTTAGTAGGTGTAGATAATCACATGAGGTATGCGAATCAATAATTAATCTGGAGCCTAAGAAATAAATCCATTATGGCTTTTCCTTAAATAAGATGGTACAGATACATTTAATAGGGGTGTAATATTTCACAATTGAAAATGTTTTCCCTACAAAAAGGGGATGTAGTGAAGTTACATGGGGTTCATCAAGAAAATTAAGCATATTGCCTTCGATGAGTAAATGGGTGTGAATTTGATTAAGAAAGGTTGGTTTGATAGCAATATAATAAAATAAGATTTTAAGATTTAAGATGTGATAATACATTAAACATATGATTGAATATTTTTTATAGTAAGTTTATCTAATATTTTCATGCAATAGGGTGTTTAATATGGCTCACCAAAAGTATATTAAATAGCTATATGTTTAAATATTTTAATAATTATTTCAATTGGTTGGACGTAGTTGATGTACATATTGAGTGAAAATTTCAAAATTTTATTTCGCTACTATTATAATTCCCAACTTAATAGTAGACTTTGATGTCTGCAAATTGAAACTAAAAGAGCTTTCAAAGTTATATCAAAAGAAAACATATTGAATATCAAAAAAAAGAGAAATTCAACTTTTAAGCATCCAAATATCTCTATCAAAGCAATGAATGTCTAGCTAGCAATAGAGCAATGTTTGGGGGAATTATAGAGATAACCTTGTCAAGGCTATGGATGCTTGACTACAGCAAAGCTTTATCCAAGGTTGGTTGAAAAGGAATACTAAATTACGTAACTCAATACAAATGTTCACTATCTCTTAACTCTTACAAAGAAAGGAATCAATCAAGATCACACACTCATGTTCCTTGTGTTCCTTAAGGCTTTGTGTCTCCTATATTAAATATCAGATTTTATGAGAAATGTGAAGATAAATTACTTTTATAAGGTTGGAAATATGTGTTTAATATTCTCTTATTTCTTGTAAATGTTTGAGCTTTTCTTCTATTGGTTACTAGTTGCTGTGTAGTCTCACAACACACCCCATTTTGCTTAGAAAAAGGGACTCTTACATAAAGAAGTTAATTCTCATGACATCACAAGGTAACAAAGGATTTAGAACTTTAATTTTTTTTAGTGGATTGTTTGGTGAAATTAAAAGCATGTTTAAAGTGACATGAAAATCTGATTGAAGAAATACATCATTTAGAATTTGAAAGTTGTACATTTTTGAGAAATTTGGTCTTGTGGAACTCGATGTCGCACTTTAAGTCTTGCATCTAGTAAAGCATCATGCTTTGCACTAGAATTTGAATTTCGTGTTGCAAAACTTGATACGATATATTGTTTTAATTCCACATCTAATAAGAATCCCCGAAATTCCTATACCAACTAATTTTTTTGAAAAATATCCACATTTTTATTTAAATAGATTTAAACCTATGACAAAAGAGAAAAATAATCATGAATGGAAAATTTAAGCACAAGGATCATTTGATTGATGTTGGTTTAATGTTTATATGGGAGATTAAACCCAATAGGCTAATGAATTTGTATATTTCCACATAAGGGTTGATGTAAAATGATCCAGTGAATAGATGTAGGGTGTGTTGGAAGAGAGATTTGGAGAAATGTAAATAAATCCTAAGGGATGGTGAAGGAAGCACACTAAATAGTGGGAATCTGATTATAGATCTAGTTTTGCAAGTAAATTTCTCGATAGAGGAACTCATACATGAAGTTTTAGGAATTTTGGAGCATGCTGGAACTATATCAATTTTGAGCATAAAGAGCCAAAAATATAGGATAAGTATTTGAAGATAAATTTTTGACCAAATTTAGATGGAGAAGCATAAAGTGAAGAATTTTCACCGAATTTATCAACCATGAGGATGCATGACTACTATCTAGGGTTTTATAAAGTTAGTGAATTATGAACAAACCAAATCAAAAAGACATAAATTTGACCAATTCTTCTAAAAATATCTACTAATACACCATGTGCAAAAATATTTTTGTACCATGTGTCATGTGTTGATGCACTTATTTCCTTATTACCATGTACAATTTTGTAATTAACCTATGTCTTAGTTTTATAAAAGGCAGCAGGTTATCTTTTCATAGGGATCAGAAATTGTTAATATGATAGAGCTTGAATTGGAATATCACTAATTTAACTTATATTTCATGTTTTTGTTTATTTTCAGTAAAGACTTGTGCATACTATAGAGGTTTATAATTCTAAAGAAAAATCAAGGTCATTCCAGATTGTAAATTTTTGCATGACTATAATTGTTCATTCTAGTGAAATAATCAATTTTTTGTTCCATCTTTGGGTAAATTTTGAAGCTATCTCCCTGGTGAATGGTTAAATTCTTTAAAATATTACACTATATTGCATGTAGTTGTAAATAATTTTGTTGAAGTACAAATAGTTTCTACTTTTATTTAGTTGTCTTTCAGTATGTACATGGGTAATATCTGAAACATTTGAATTTTTTATGCCCTTTCTTCTCTTCTCTTAATATTTTTCAATTTATTTTAAATAAAGTTAGTTTGAAGTAATGTGGAAAGTGATGGATACATAAATTATCAAGATTAATAGAACTACTTTCAAAGCGTAAGCATATATCATCAAATACCTATAACTCCCCATGTGAAAACAACAATTAAACAACAAACCCTACGAAAACTTAGTGAGTCAAGATCTGACATTCTCAAGCGTTGGAATAGTGAATTCCTAACTGAATTCAGCAACTATTTCAAGATAGATGGGTTTCCTTGTTTGTACAATAAAATATATATGCATGTTGTGTGTGAAACACCCTCATCAACACCACCCATGCCTTGCACATATTTCTTTCAATGAGAGGGCTAGCCATAAAAATGTATTAAACAAGAGGATTTCATAGACCATTTCGTAAATATCTCGTTATCACATCAAATGAATTGTTGCATAATGACTTTAGTATCATTTATTTTACTAATAACTCTTACATACAAGATAACTCTCTCCCTCTTCCCTTTGTTCATCATCATATATTGCATACTCCTCTAATTTCTTCCAATATACTTCCTTTTTATATCTCATCTACACACTCTCCTTTATCCATCACTATCTCTTCTATTCCACATGCTACCTTCTCTTCACCTTAACTTTTACAAAGCTAGCTTATGTTGATAAAAAAATTAAAGAAGGTTGAAACAAAATTGGATAGTATAATTTACTCTCACTATTCTTCATTATGATGTATCCTTTGGAACTACACCTCAATTCATTTTTCTTGTATTGGCTCCTTCGTAACTATATTTCAATTCCTTTGTGCAAGCTTCTTCACAACCATGTATAGGTTTCTTTGTGTAGTTGGTTTCACAATCATGCATCCATTTCTATGTTATCTCTTTCATAATCATACATTTTTCTCATGTTAACTCTTTCACGTTCATTACTCCTTAAAGCAATATTGCATGGATCCTACACCACTTCTGAATCATGGATTGTTCATGGAGCTCGTATTGGTTCCAACTCTATGAATTGTATATGACATGATCCTATCACATCTCTCAATGACTTAGTATCATGGAAGCCACAATAATTCAACACAATGATAGGTCATGCTCACCTAATTCTACAAACATATATTATTTTATAATATGTATAACATGTTCATCTAAATTTTTTCATGTCATTAATTTATTCTCATGTGTATTGTAAATCTAAAAAGATGAAACTCAAGTAGAATATAGGCAAATGGTGTTATATGCAGTTCTTGAATATCTTATGTGTATTCTCTTTTATCAAGTATTGTAAATATAATCTTATTTACTTTAGAATCCTTGATTCCTTGTAGCTCACATGTACACTAAAGTTGGGGGAAAAAAAGCTTCACTAAAAGTGCATGCATTACATGTTTCCCCTCATTTTCCACTTGTTTTAGTGTTCAACATGATTTTGGCCATTTTTATCTTCGTAGAGCAAAACTATCTTGAAAAAATTTCATTCCACGTCAACACAACCCTCACGTGTTAAAACAATGTTTATCTCTTGTTATTTGCTTTTGGACCTCACTTGAGACACTATTTCATTATGCATTTGTCCACCTAGACAAGCCCACATGGAATCATGTCCTATGCATTCAAACTTTCCTTTTTCCACCTATTTATGTTCCTTTTCTCTCAACCTTAACCAAACTCACATCCAATGGTCAAATAATACTTGGAAATGCTTATTTAAGTGGATCTTTCCTAAAATGGAAGGGAATTTGGTACCTACACCTACCTCTGCATATACTTACATCGTTTAGTCATCTAAGGCATCCACCATTTTTTGACACACCAAGCTCCAACGGCATAGCTTGATACACCTACATCATAGGTTGACACACACTTAAAACTCTTTCAATTACTTTTATATGTCATATGGGGTTTAACTAAGAGGTAAGTGCACAAAGATAGGGGGCCAAAAGGTGGCCACTCCACTTTTTGATCCTGAAATAGAGAAAACATGAGCATGTTATAATAAAACATGCTCACGTTATGGGTTGGTAGTGATAGAGCCTAGGATTGGTCATTACCAAGCCAAAATGTGAGTGCATTATAACACGCTCACATTATGTTTTGAGTTTCAAAAAATATGAATTTTTTGAATGCATTACTAAAACATGAGCACATTATAATGAGCTCGCACTTTTTGAATGCATTGACAAAACGCGAGTGCAATATAACATGTTCGTATTTTGGTCTACATTGAAAAAAATTCTTCTCTTTTTTCTCTTTATTTTTCTTATCTTTCAGTGAAATTATATACATGAAATAAACATTTAAGTATAAGTTGACATTTAAATATGGACATTTATCTTCTTATACTCTAAGTTATATTTCATGTATATAGTTATAGGATGTTTGAGTGGTTTCGGATCTCTAAGAGTTGTAATTCAAATTCTAGTTTTTGGAAGATTTTATAATTTTTCAGACTTTCATCAAATTTCAATAATCACCAAGTTGTATCATCTTTCTCTCTCTATCTCACTCTTTTTTTATCCTTAATGTTCTAAACATTTCTCTCACAAACTCTCCTCTCTACTTCTCTCTATCTTTCTCCTCTCTCTCTCTCCTACCCACCTTCCCTCTCTACTTATCTCTACCTAACCTATCTCTCTTTGCCTCACTCTCTCTCCCTCCATCCTCTCTCAATATCTACACCTTCCTCCTTCCCCCCTCTCTCCCTCTCTCCCAACCTTACTCATTCCCTCTCTATTTCTCTATCTCCCTCCATACCCCATCTTTCTCTCACTCTCTCCTTCCCTCTCTACTCTCTATCTCACCATTTTCCCTCTCTATCTCTCATTCCTTTTATACTTCTCTACCTTTATCCATCTCTACCTCTCCCTTCCTCCTTCCCTCTCTCTCTCTTCCTCTCTCTTGAAATATTCCCATCTTCCTCCTATTTCTCTCTACTTCCCTCTATACTTCTCCCTATCTCACCTCTAGCTCCCTCCTTCCCTCTCTACTTTTCTCTATCTTCCCCTCTCTCTCTCTTCCTCCCACCCACCTTCCCTCTCTACTTCTCCTCTCTCTCCCTATCTCACCCTCTCAATCTCCCAAACCCTATACCGAATATTGTAAATTCTAATCTATATACCCTATACGCTTAACTCTATACCCTAAACCCTACACCCTCAACCCTCACTATACCCTATACACTTAACCTTGTACCCTCAACCCTATACCTTAAACCCTACACCCTCAACACTCATCCCTATACCCTATACCCTATACCCTATACCCTCAACCTTAAACATTATCCCTCAACCCTATACTTAAACCCTAAACCCTACACTCTCAACCCTTAACCCTATACCCGATACCCTCAACCTTATATGTAAACCCTAAACCCTACACTCTCAACCCTCAACCCTCATCCCTATACCCTATACCCTATACCCTAAACCTTAAACATTATCCCTCAACTCTCAATAATAAACCCTATACTTAAACCTTAAATCCTACATTCAACCTTGTACCTTAAACCCTCAACCTCAACCCTATACCTAAAACCATAAACCTTACACCCTCAACCTTCATAGGTGAGAAAGAAAGAGATGGGAGGAAGGGAGGAAGAAAGGGAGAGAGAGATAAGGAGATGATTGATAGAGAGTAAAGAGGGAAGGAGAGAGAGGGGGTTGGAAGGAGGGAGAGAGAGGGGGGGTTGGAGAGAGAGAGAGAGAGAGAGAGAGAGAGAGAGAGAGAGAGAGAGAGAGATCATTAGAGAGGGAAGGAGAGAGCGAGAAAGAGAGAGGGAGAGAGAGAGGGAGAGAGGAGGGAGATAAATGTAGAGAGGGAAGAAGGGAGGGAGGGAGAGAGAGAGAGAGGGAAGGAGAGAGGGAGAGAAGAGATATAGAGAGAATTAGAGAGAGGGAGGGAGAGAGAAAGAGAGAGATAGAGAGAGAAGGATGGATAGGTAGAGAGGTAGATCTTGAGCTCAAGGGAGAGAGAGTCAGATAAAGGGATGGAGATAGTGAGAGAGAGATGTATAGAGTGTAAGGGATAAACAATGGGTGAAATAGATTTTTTAAAAATGATACAACTTGCTAATTATTGAATTTGACCTCCTAATTAATGAAATTTGACATGTTGATTGTTGAAAATCTAAGTCTAAAAAACTATAATATATTCCAAAAACTAGTATTTGCATTATAACTCCTAGAGATCTGAAACCACTCTCAAACATCTTGAAACTATATACATGAAATATAACTTAAAGTATAAGTTGACATTTACATATGGACATTTACTTTCTTATACTTAAATGATTATTTATGTATATAGTTTCACTAAAAAAGATAGGAAGAAGAAAAGAAATAAAAGAGAAGAAAAAAATTTCAATGTAGACAAAAACGTGAGCACATTATAATGTGCACACATTTTGTTAATGCATTCAGATAATGTGAGTGTGTTATAGCGTGCTCGTGTTTTGTATTTCTTTGAGAATCCCCAAGACTTTGGCTTGAATTTGCTTTGGATTTCCAAACCAAAGGCTTAAACTACCTTTGCAATGCCCAAAAATGTGTTTTTGCATATTCTACAAAATTTCACATAATCTTGTTCATGTTAATGATTAGGTTTGCACATGTTTCAAGATTGAGTAAAATGAACACCTGGGTAATGTTAAGCTCTCTCATAGCTATTTAACAATGTAATATTTTTCACATTTTTACTATGTTAAAGCTTTCATTTTTAATTTCTTTTGTTCGTGTATCTATTTTATCAAAAACAAGTGAAGGGTATTTTTTACCTTATTTTTTCACTGTTTATTGAAATTTTAAATAAATTACATTTTTTATAAACTAGACTCTCTGTGAGTTTAAAATGTGAATAAACAAAATTAAGCTAAACAACACACCAATGAAAAATTATATTAGAGAATTCAAATGACAATCTGGCTGAATTGAAACAAACACATTCTCTAAAGTCGTCCCATTGTTCTCTCTCTCCAAGGATTCGTTAAATCATAATTGCTCTCAGATTGTTTGTGCACTATGACCTTTAGAATGACAACTTGAAGAATGAGATGTTGGAAAATGCAAGAATCTATTCCTATATGATTGATTGCTAGGTTATATGATGGATATGACAATGAGGTTATGATAAATGGTGTTGTATGAAAATGGAGACTATGCTATGATAATGATGTGAAGAAACTACAGAAAATTAAGATGCAGCTAATAACCAAGTCATGATTAAACTAATTGATTCTAAATGCTAATTGCTAAATTCTCAAATGTTAAATGCTCACAAATGCTCTAATGAAAATTCTACAGAGTAAGATTGCTCGAGATGGGGTCCTTTTTGTTGTAGAATGAGGTTGTATTTATAGATTTTCCAAGGCATATTTTGATGTGGAAACAACCAATGGTCTAGATTTAATTTGGATAGATGAACGATGGAGGATGAAGAAGATAGAGAGAATCAAGGAGAGTGTTCCCTTTAGTAGAACAATCTGCCAAGTGTAGAGGAGAATAAATGGAATAGAAGAGCCAAGTGTACCAAAGTTGTTTGGAATTTGTTGAGGATAAAGCCCAAATTAAATATTTGAAATATTCAATTTGTTGAGACACATGATGAGGTGGAAGGAGGAGAAATTTGTTTAAATGCAACTAAATTTAAATTTAGCATGTAAATTTAATAAGAAGAAGTTAATTAAATAAAACAAACTATTTAAATTTTTTCATTTAATTAAGATTACAAGAATATGTTTTAAGATAGAAGAATTAGAAGATGAAACTATATAAATAAATTTAGAATTTATTTATAAGTAGATGAATTAAAAGGTTTATTAATTAAATAACTTATATTTAATTAATTAATTCTCCATACCAATTTTAGGTGTATACATTTTGCCCCTCTTTGAAGTAATGTGTTTACACATTGTTTCAAAAAAAATTGTTGATGGTGTCAATAAAAAAAAATCGATATACCCCAGACGCTGAAATTTTGAGTGATGATGGATATATGCCCCCTCGGGAGATAAATCGGGGAATTTTTGAATTTTTTATATTTTTTATATTTTTTGAATTTTTATGATTTTTTGATGATTTCTGAATTTTATGATGTTGAGACAATTTATCTCCTGAAAAATAATGTTCAACCTACCATTTTGATAAATTGATTAATTACGGCCCTTTTTTAAAAAAATAAAATCAATCCCACTTAATTACCCCTTTAAAAGAGTAGAAAAGATGTGAAAAGAGTTCATTTGAGTCATTTTCATTTTGAATATTGGAGTGATTGAGTGAGTTGAGCAAATTGAGCAAGATGGTGATCCCCTATCAAACCCATCGATTTGAGCAAGTGTGATGCCACAACCGCCCAGCCGCATATGGACCTCTGGTACGTACCTCAAGAAACCTCTTCGTGAATTTTGAAATGTGTTTTTCCCACGTTTTTATTTTGAATTTCTGAATTTTGTGTTTTAACGCATCTAGTACCCACTTTAGTGCATTAGGTCATTGTTTCAGCGCATACAAAATTTTAGTGTGTAGAGTCAATTTAGTAGTGTATATAATCAAGGTCGTAGCGCATATGGTAAAATAGCACATAGAGGATATTTTGTAGCGCATTAGGTCAATTTTTTAGCGCATCAAGTTATTTAGCGTATAGAAGTCATAGATTAGCGCATTGATGAAAATTTTAACGCATTGATTGATTTAGCACATAGGTGCAATGAAATAGTGCATTTGGTAAATGTTATGGCGCATTCACACACTGTTTTAGCGCATTTATGAAGTTTTCTAGCTCATCCATATTATTAGCGCATAGAAACACTGTTCTAGCACATTTACACCAGATTGTTGAAACTTTGATTATCCTCCTCGATTTTGATAAATGTTGATCACGTCAACCAATGTGTTCATGTTGGTAGATGATGTTGGTAGATGATTGATCTCATGATAGGTTAGAATCAATGATAGGACGATGATGATTGACCTCATCATAGGTGAGGATCAAAGATAGACGCTCATGAGATTTGATCGAAATCTCATTAGAGTTGATTAGGATGATAAGTTGATTGATATTGATTGATAAGATTGTTGATTTGTGATATATTTCGATTGTACGATGATTTTAGGATTTTGTAGTCTCGGGAGCGATTCTCGAAGACCTGGGACATGATTCCACAGCTGATGTAGGTTGACTTAGACTTGATTGCATAGTGTGGTGACTTCTTTGATTGACATGCCCCAATATAGGATTAACAAGGGACTTCTTACTATTTTGGCTGAGAGGTGGCACAGTGACCACAACACCTTCCATTTAGCCACTGGTGAGATGACAGTTACACCAGAGGATGTGTATCACATGTTTGGGATTTCAGTTGTGGGTGAACTAGTGGTTATGACCACACAGAGTAGGGAGGTACATATGCACTGTGAAAGATATTTCATGACAATGAGATTAGCGGTTATGATATCCCATGGCAGGAGATGGTTGCACTATATCAGTCGTTGCCATGTGTGCTTGTTGGATTTATTGGAGGGTTTCTATGTCCCAACCGTAGGTCGAAGGGACTATCTGTTGGATGGGACCAGATTCTAGAGAGCATGATTACACAGGGTATCAGATATATCTGGGGATCTTGCATGTTGGCTCATTTATACCATGATCTTCATCAGGTAGTATATCTTTGAGCTGCTAGTCTATCGGCAGGGGTTACATTATTGCAGATTTGGGTGTGGGAGCATATAGTTGGGTATTTGTAGGATCATCATGGAAAAAACAAGCCCTTAAGTGGCAATGAAAATTCAGAAAAATCAGAGTTAGGAAACTTGACGTAAAAGTTTGAATAAGTTATTTGTATTATTTCAAAAATATGTAAGAATAGAATCTGTAGCAAATTAAATGTAGTTTCTAAACTACTAAATATATTTTATTTTTTTAAATCTATTTGGTGAAAATTTGAAATTTCAATGCAGTAGTACTTAAATTTCAAGGAAAAAATAAGAAGTAGGTGTCTGTCTGACCACCCTAACCACAATAAAATGATAATATTTTTTTATAAGATTGTAGATGTAAGTAGAGGACTCATGTCCCGATGTGATGCATATTTTTTTATAGTTTTTTCCAAGTAAATAATTAATTATGATTTTTTTATTATAGCTTTTAAAAAATATAAAAACTCGTATGTTTGACCACCTTAACTTGGTCAAAACTTTATGAAATTCTTTTTTTTAATCATATAGTATGTTAAGCATAGAATGTGACGCATGTTTTGGATTCAAAAAATGTGATAGGTTTGAAAGATATAGATGTTTTTCAATCAGCTTATCAATCAGGACTTTAGTTGTAATTCAAATAAAAAATGAATAATAATTATTTATTAAATTCAAAGTAAATCATAATTTATATTGGTGGAAAGTTGAGAATCTCCTTTAAAAACCCTTTTCGTTTCATCAATTTAGGGTAAAAAAAAAATCGTCAGCCACATGGCCGAAGTCTAGAAAAATGAGGTAAGTTGTTAAACACGTTTTTTGTGTTGACTTCTTAGGATTGGCATGTCCTAGCCAAATTCTGAAGCAAACTCAAGGCTAATCCCTAGGTAGTAGGTTTTGTGTCAGAAAAATCAGATATCCGATTTTTTTTATATATAATTTTAAAAAATCAAATATAGATTTTAATATATGACTTAAAAAATTGCAATATCCAAATCAAATATCCGATTTGAATCGGATATCCGATTTTTTTATATATAATTTTAAAAAATCTAATATAGTTTTTAATATATGATTTAAAAAATTGCAATAAATAGTTTATAGTTTATTTTAATATATCTAGTTGAGAATATATAATATAGTTTATAATTCAATATATAATATATAATTTATGATAATCTCTTACATAATTATGTATAATATATAATATATTACATTATTATGTATAATATTTAAATATTCTTTATATATTTTAGTTAATGTATAAATATTTATACATATATATATTAAGTTAATATATAAAATATTATATAACTAATTAATATCACTAATATATAAAATATTTAAATATGATATCTTTCCCTCTCTCTCTCCCTCCCTCTCTCTCCCTCTCCCCCTCTCCCTCCCTTCTCCCTCCCCCCCTAATTCTCTCTCCCTCTCTCAGAACCTTCTCTCTCTTTCTCTCTCTCTCTCTCTCTCTCCCTTCCCTCCTCCTCCCCTCCAAATTCTTTCTTCTCCAGCCCCTCTCTCTCCTTCCCCTCTTCCCCTCCTTCCCCTCCCACCTCTCCCCTCCCCTCCTCTTCCCCTCTCCCTTAACCCTCCTAATTCTCTCTCTCTCCCCTTTGTCCCCTCTCTCTCTCTCTCCTTCTTGAAGGAAAAAGAATGCGGATCTACTGACCCAACAATGCGGAATACATTCTTTTAACGCCAATACAACAGGGGAGAGAAGCATAAACTGATTCTAATAGCTTCTAAAACTACTTGAGATGAATACAACCATTAAGAGATGTCATTCAGACAAAGCATTCACAGATTGACACATAAATTTACGTGGGAAAACCTTTCTAGGTCAAAAACCCACCACACAGAACAAGACTCTTGTATTACAGTATTAGAAACAAATACATACAATTTCCAGTCCTCTCTGTATAGCTTACAAACGCCCAGAGAGATTCGGATTCACTATTACAATGTTTTCACAACATACAGATCGAATCACCTCTCTTCAAGAACACACGTTCTTATCTTTCTTCTCCTTTTCAACCTGCGACTTCAAACTTGCTCTGCAACCTCTCGAGAAATAACATATCTCTCAAACATATGTAGCCGACTCAAAAAGGAGTCCTGCACAACATTGAAGTCCATCCTCAAATCACGCATCTGGTCGGATCTGACAGATTTCCCTACAACGAGCCGACTTTGCATTCAAAGCCAACGCCCAAAATGGCTGAGTCGCCACCCTTGGTTGACAACGCAACTGCCACAAACTATTTTGGTTTTGATCCAATCACCATTCAGACAGGTGCCACGTGTCCAAAGCTCATTGGCAATCGCATCAGATAGAACGACCAAAACAATCAAATAGTCACCGAGCGCGTCCAAGACTTCCAATTCTTTTTAACACTGTCGGAGCCAGAGCCGGAACGGGAGTCAAAAACAAGACTCCACCAAAATTACAGGTTCAGGAACCATTTCGGTTCCGCATCCGCCCACGGTAAACAGGAACTCAACAGACCGGAGTCAGAGTAGGAGTTAGAGTCGGAGTCGGAACAGAGAACAGGACTTCACCAAAAGTCCAAGATCAGGAAACAATCTGGATCCGGTTCCACCTCTGCCAACTGCAAGAAACAACAATCCAGAACCTGGACTGAGAGGGGGAAAACACCTCGAGAAGGATCCAAACAGCCAAAAGAACCAGATCGCAAAAGCAGGAGTCAGACCCGGAGTCGGAACAGAAATCAAAATAGGAACATGGCAAATGGACATTGCCAGATTCCAAAACTGGTTTTGCCTCCACCAGAACCTGCAAAGTGAAGCGAAGAGAACAGACGGTAGGAAGCGGAGTCGGAGTCGAAACGGTAACAGAAACCAAGAACTAGGCACACAGAACAATGCCAAGTTCCATCTTGGTTCCACCTCCGGCAAAACTTTGCGAAGCGAAATAAGGAGAACAGACGGTAAGAAGTGGAGCCAGAGTCGGAACGGGAATAGAAACCCGAAACTAGGAAAACAGAACAATGTCAAGTTCCATCCCAGTTCCGCCTCTGGCAGAACTTGTAATAAACACAAAAAACTCACCAAGGCAAGAGAACGAGGACTCCAAGCTGGAAGTTGAGACATAATTTCTCAACAATCTCGCACTTGGTGAATACTTTCAGCTTCCTCAAAACATCAAACCTTACTGACGATCATAGGCCCCAAGGCCCATTGATTATGTGCACCATCTAAACTTGTATGTGCTAACCGGCTTTGTCAAGGCATCTGCAACATTCTTCAAGGTGTCAACCTTTTCAATACTGACCTTGCCATCTTCAACCATATCCCTCACGAAGTGATATTGCACATCTATGTGCTTGGTTCTGGCATGGAAGGTCGGATTCTTTGCCAAACAAATGGCACTTTAACTGTCACAGCAAATTGAAATCTGCCCAGCATTAAATCCAATGTCTGAACACAAACGCCTCAGCCACACTGCCTCCTTGCAAGCATGAGTTGCTGCCATATACTCTACCTCTGTCGTAGATAAAGCAACTACAGCTTGTCGCTTGCTCATCCAACTGATTGCTCCACCATTAAGCATGAAAGTGTATCCACTGGTGGATCTTCTGTTGTCAATGTCCCCTACCCAATCAGAGTCAACATATCCCTGAATGCAAGGAGTCCTTTGTGATGCAACCATACTACCATGGTAACACAAAGCATAATCTGAAGTACCCTTCAAATACCTGAACACTCTTTTCACAGCATCCCAATGTGATCTCCCTGGATTAGCCATGAACCGGCTTAGAACTCTCACTGCTTGGACAATGTCTGGTATTGTGCAGACCATAGAATACATTAAACTACCTACTCCACTTGCATAAGGCACACTGGTCATGTCCTCCATCTCAGTAGCATACTTTGGATAGTCTTCAACAGATAGCTTCAATCCTTGCATGATTGGAACAACTAGCTGCTTGCAATCATTCATGCTAAACCTCTCTAGAACATTTTTCACATACTTACTCTGACTAAGCCAAAGCTTTTTGCTTGTTCTATACCTGGTTATCTCCATTCCAAGAATGTACCTTGCTGCTCCAAGATCTTTCATTTCGAACTTAGCAGACAACTGAGTTTTAAGGTCAGAAATCATAGCCTTGCTATTACCAATGAATAACATGTCATCCACATATAGAGTAATAACAAGCACACGATCATTTTCACATTTATAATAGATGCAATGATCAGATTTTGATCTCACAAACCCAATTGACAACACAAAAGTGTCAAATTTTTGGTACCACATTCTAGGAGATTGCTTTAGACCATAGAGAGATTTATTTAACTTGTAAACCAGATTTTGTTTGCCTCTTTCAACAAAATGCTCAGGCTGGGACATGTAGATTTCTTCTTCCAGCTCACCATGGAGAAATGTTGTCTTCACATCCATCTGCTCAATTTCAAAGTCATACACAGCTGCCAATGACAACAAAAATCTGATGGATGTCAGCTTTTCTACAGGGGAAAAGATCTCTCCATAATCAATTCCCTCAACTTGGGAAAAACCCTTTGCAACCAGTCGTGCCTTATACTTCTCCACACTGCCATCAAGGCATGTCTTCCTTTTGAATATCCACTTACAGCCAATAGGCTTTCGCCCTTTAGGCAGTGGTACCAACTTTCAGGTATCATTCTTTTTCAAGGAATCCATTTCCTCATTCATGGCTTCCAGCCAAGACTTTGAATCAGCCATTTTGATTGCTTCTTTCATAGTCCTAGGTTCATCAGTGCTGGTTATTAAAGCATAAGCACAATTTGAATCTAACATAGAGAAACAATACCTATCCGATTGCCTTTTTTCTCGCGTAGATCTCCTTAGAGGCTGAGGTTGTTCTTCATCATCAGAACTCCCAGAGCTTCTTGAACTCTCCTCAATCTCAGGTACACCATGCAACTCTTCCCTTTCTGGAATTTGGGGAATCTCAACTGCATCCTTCTTCTTGTCACTCTGATTTGTCTCAAGTTGTTGATCACTTACTAAAGGTTTCAGCTCACGAAATATCACGCTTCTGCCATACAAAACCTTCTCAGTAACAGAGTTCAAAAGCTTGTATCCTTTCACACCAACTCCATAGCCGATGAGAATACATTTCACATCCTTGTTATCCAATTTAGATCTCTTTTCATTCGACACATGAACATATGCCTCACATCCAAAAACCCGGACATGCCTTAGTGAGGGTTTCTTGTCTGACCATGCTTCCAAAGGTGTCTTGTCGACAAGAGCTGAATAGGGAGATCTATTTATTAGATAACATGTTGTAGCAACAGCCTCAGCCCAGAACTTCTGCTCTAGACCAACACCACTTCGCATACTCCTTGCCTTTTCCATCAACGTCCTGTTCAACCTCTCAACAACTCCATTTTGCTGTGGAGTGTAGGGGGTTGTCTTATGCCTTTTAATTCCATGATCAGTGCAATACCTTTCAAAATCTGCAGAACAAAACTCACCTCCATTGTCTGTCCTTAAACACTTTATTTTCCTTTCAGTCTGATTTTCTACCAAAGATTTGAACTCTTTAAACCGACTGAACACTTCTGATTTACTTTTAAGAAAGTATACAAATGCCCTTCTCGAACAGTCCTCAATAAAAGAAACATAATATCTAGACTTCGATAACGAAGGAACATTAACTGGACCAAACACATCAGAATGAACATAATCCAATGTACCAGAAGATTTATGAGGACTAGAGGAGAATGAAACGCGGTGTTGCTTTCCATAGATACAATGTTCACAAAAATCGAACTCAAGGTTACAATCATCAAGCCCTTCTACAAGGTTTTTGTTCTTCAAGGTTTTTAAACCTTTCTCACCAATGTGACCAAGTCTATGATGCCATAACATAGTCTTCTTTGTTGGGAGTTTTACCTCCAAAGCATTTGCAGATGGAGAAGAGTCTTCATCTTTCTCTATAGGTGTAGAATTACATGACTTTACAGAGACACTGTTGCAAAGAACAGGTCATGCATCTAGCTTGTACAGAGTGTCAGTACAAAAACCCTTAGCTAACACCATTGCACCTCTAGCCATTTTGCATCCCTTACTAGAAAAAAAAACTTCTACACCAGCATCATTTAACTTACTAATAGAAAGAAGATTTCGAGCCAAACCTGGGATGTGAAGAACACCACCAATTCCTTTGACTCTCCCATCAGGAAACTGAATTCTGACTCTTCCTCTGCCAACAATCTCTAGTGTTGAATCACTTGCTCAGTATACCTTTCCACCATCATACTTCTCATACTTTAAGAACCAATCTTTATTGGATGTCATGTGAAAAGAAGCACCTGAATCAACCAACCAGACATCATATGATGCTTGAGTTGTCAAGGCTACTACAATGAAGGCATCTGCATCACTTTGAGAAGATTCATTGTCAGAAGCATTCTTCCTCTTCTTCTCCTTGCAGTCCTTCATGATATGACCAGGTTGCCCACAGTTCTAGCACTTCACCTTGAACTTTTTACCAGGAGACTTTGATCTCCCTTTAGACTTGGATTTCGACTTGTTGTCTTTCTTCTTGCCTTTCTCCTTTGGTCTACCTCGAATAGAAAGAGCATCTTTGGCCATCTCAGAAGATTTCCTTCGCATTTCTTCAGACAGAAGCGAAGCAACCACATCATCCATCTTGAAAGCAGTGGTTGTGCTTCCAATAGCCATCACAAGATGATCCCAGCTGTCAGGTAACGAACGCAACAGGAGCATGCAACGATCCTCCTCCTCTATCTTTACACCTACAGATGCCAACTGAGTAACAATCATATTAAATGAGTTCATATGGTCTGCAACAGATGCACCTTTGTCCATATTCAAGGAGTACAACTTCTTCCTCAGGAACAACTTATTTACCAGGGACTTTCCCTAATAAATGTCACCAAGTTTCTTCCACAAAGAAGCTGCAGACGTTTCCTCATGAACACTCAGGAGCAGAGAATCGGCTAGACTCAATCTTATCAATCCTCTTGCTTTTCTATCAACAAGATCCCAAGCTTCTTAGGTCGTAGTTTATGGCTTAGTTTTAGACACTGCAATCCAGAGGTCTCTATCCACTAGCAAGTCTTCTATCTTGAGTTTCCATAACTCAAAGTTACTACCATTAAACTTCTCAATATCTATCCTACCAGATGTACTCGCCATCTCACAATAGAAACAAGTTTAACAATGCAAGTCTCCCACTGAAATAGTATTAGTGCAAAAAACTAATTCGCCCTAGCAAAGATAACATGAACTGGTCAAGTTCTGATACCAATTTGAAGGGAAAAGAATGCGGATCTACTGACCCAACAGTGCGGAATACATTCCCTTAATGCCAATACAACAGGGGAGAGAAGCATAAACTAATTCTAATAGCTTCTAAAACTACTTGAGATGAATACAACCATTAAGAGTTATCATTCAGACAAATCATTCACAGATTGACACATAAATTTACATGGGAAAACCTTTCCAGGTCAAAAACCCACCACACAGAACAAGACTCTTGTATTACAGTATTAGAAACAAATACATACAATTTCCAGTCTTCTTTGTATAGCTTACAAATGCCCAAAGAGATTCGGATTCACTGTTACAATGTTTTCACAACATACAGATCGAATCACCTCTCTTCAAGAACACGCGTTCTTATCTTTCTTCTCCTTTTCAACCTACGACTTCAAACTTGCTCTGCAACCTCTCGAGAAATAACATATCTCTCAAACATATGTAGCTGACCCAAAAAGGAGTCCTACACAACATTGAAGTTCATCCTCAAATCACGCATCTGGTCGGATCTGACAGATTTCCCTGCAACGAGCCGACTTTGCATTCAAAGCCAACGCCCAAAACAGTTGAGTCGCCACCCTCGGTTGACAATGCAACTACCACAATAACTATTTTGGTTTTGGTCCAATCACCATTCAGACAGGTGCCAAGTGTCCAAATCTCATTGGCAATCGCAACAGACAGAATGACCAAAATAGTCAAACAGTCACTGAGCGCGTCCAAGACTTCCAAGTCTTTTTAACACTGTCAGAGCTAGAGCTGGAACGGGAGTCAAAAACAAGACTCCACCAAAATTACAAGTTCAGGAACCATTTCGGTTCCGCATCCACCCACGGTAAACAGGAACTCAACAGATCGGAGTCGAAGTCGGAGTCGAAACAGGAATAGAGAACAGGACTTCACCAAAAGTCCAAGATCAGGAAACAATCTGGATCCGGTTCCGCCTTCGCCAACTACAAGAAACAACAATCCAGAACCTGGACTGAGAGGGGGAAAACACCCCGAGGAGAATCCAAACAACCAGAAGAACCAGATCGCAAAAGCAAGAGTCAGACCCGGAGTTGGAACAGAAACCGAAACAAGAACATGGCAAATGGACATTGCCAGATTCCAAAATTGGTTTCGCCTCCGCCAGAACCTACGAAGTGAAGCGAAGAGAATAGACGGTAGGAAGCGGAGTCAAAGTCGGAATGGTAACAGAAACCAGGAACTAGGCAAACGAAACAATGCCAAGTTCCATCCCAGTTTCGCCTCCGACAGAAATTTGCGAAGTGAAACAAGGAGAATAGATGGTAAGAAGCGAAGCCGGAGTCGAAACGGGAATAGAAACCCAGAACTAGGCAAACGGAACAATGTCAAGTTCCATCCCGGTTCCGCCTCCGACAGAATTTGCAATAAACACAAAAAACTCACCAAGGCAAGAGAACGAGGACTCCAAGATGGAAGTTGAGACATAATTTCTCAACACTTCTTCCCCTCTCCTTCTCCCCCTCTCCCTTCCCCCTCATAATTCCCTCTCCCTCTCTCTCCCCTTCTTCCCCTCCTACCCTCTCCTTTCCCCCTAATAAATATCTCTCTCTGCCCTTCTTCCCCTCTTCCCCTCTCCCTTCCCCCTCTTAATTCTCTCTCCCTCTCTCTCCCCTTCTTCCCCTCGCCCTTCCCCCTCTCTCTCTCTCTCCCCCCTTCTTCCCCTATCTAATTTGAATGACTAAAATGACCTTTTTTGGCTTTATATTAGCTGACCCAAATTGGATATTCGATTTGAATCAGATATATGATTTCTTTTACTTTAAGTTAATATATAAAATATTATATAAGTAATTAATATTACTAATATATAAAATATTTAAATACTATCTCTTTCCCTCTCTCCCCCTCCCTCTCTTTCTCTTCATATCCCTTCCCCCACTCTCTCTCTCTTCCTCTTAGGTCTTTCCCTCTCTCACTCTCTCCCTCTCCCTCTCCCTCTCTCCCTCTCCCTCTCTCTCTCTCTCTCTTCCTCTTAGGTATTTCTCTCTCCCTCTCTCTCCCTCTCCCTCTCTCCCTCTCTCTCTCTCTTCCTCTTAGGTATTTCCCTCTCTCACTCTCTCCCTCTCCCTTTCCCTCTCCCTCTCTCTCCCCCCCTCTCTCACTCTATCCCTCTCTCCTTTCTCCAACTCTCCCCCTCTCTCTCCCTCTCTCCCTCTGAAGTATTTTCCTCTCTTTCTTTCCCTATCTCCTGCTCTCTCTCCCTCTCTCTCTTATTATCCATCTCTCCCTCTCTCTTATTCTCCATCTCTCACACTCTCCCACTCTATCTCTCCCTCTCTCCCACTCTCCCTTTTTCCCTTTATCCCCCTCTATCTCCCACTCTCTATCTCTTTATGTCTCTCCCACTCTACATCTCTCTCTACCCCAGACTCTCTCTCCCTCTCTGTCTATGTATTTGTCTATGTCTCTCCCTCTCTCTCCCCTTCTTCCCCTCTCCCTTTCTCCTCCTAATTATCTCTCCTCTCTCTCTCTCCCTTATTCCCCTCTCCCTCCCCCTTCCTAATTCTCTCCCTTTCCCTCTATCTCTCTCTATCTCTCCCTCTATATGTCTCTCTTCACTTCTTCCCCTATTCCCTTCTCCCTTCCCCCTCCTCTCTCTCTCTCTCCTTCCCCTCTTCCCTCTCCTAATTCTCTCTCCCTTCCCCCTCCTAATTCTCTCTCCCTCTCTCTCCCCTTCTTCCCCTCTCCCTTCCCCCTCCTAATTCTCTCTCCCTCTCTCTCCCCTTCTTTCCCTCTTCCCCTCCCCCTTCCCCCTCCTGATTATCTCTCTCTCACTCTCCTGGTTATGTGCAGGATCATGATGGGCCAAAAAGTGGGAATGGAAAAAAAATTACGTTTTGGATCGACTCAAAAATGCATAAATACCGAGTTGACTTTTTTTAGGCTTCGGTGTCAGTACATTGCTCCAAAGCAATGCCCAAACCTATATTTTACAAATTAGATATCCGATTTGAGTTGTGTATATAAATACAAAACAACGGCCTTTCAAAGTCATTTGAGACATTTTGAACGCTGGCGCACAGGGAGAAGTCAAAATCAGATATCTGTATTCACCAGATATCCGATTTGAAAGGTAATTTTTTGGTTTTTTTAATGTTTTAATCGATTTTTTAATTAGATTTTTATAATTTTAAGTAGTTTTTATGATTTTTTTTCAAAAGTAGGGTTTTTTATTGATTTTTATTAAAAACTAGATTTTACAATGAATTTTAATTAAAAATTAATGTTTTTAAATAGATTTTGATTAAAAACTAGTGTCGTTGATGTATTTTTATCAAAAACTAGAGTTTGTTATGCATTTTTGTGAAAAAGTAGGGTTTTTTTACAATAATTTTATTTATATTGTGTAATTTCAATTAGATTAATTAGTTTTAAACTTTAATCAGGTATTATGGTTGAGAATGAAAATGCACAAATGTCAAACGCTCCACCATCTCTGCAACCACCAATTGAAGACTTAATTGGTGAAAAATTGGAGCAATTGAGGGGCATTTGTGAAGTTTATAAGATAATCCCTCAATTATCCAAGATGACAAACACATTGAAGGAAATCATTAAAAATATAGAAACCCTCTACATCCAACATAATGCCTTTCATTCATGGCAAGAAGAAATGATGGAATATTATGCATGTGGATTGTCTTATGATGATGTGAAAGATCTCCAAATAACCAAATCCCAAATAGCCTCTTTATTTGTTAACCCCTGCACTGGTTTGTCAGTGAATGTTAATAAACCAAAAATTTCTATAAAATGGTGCACCAATAGGGACATTGTAGATACTTTTGGGATCGTTGGTGTATGGTTTTTGATAAACCACCAAACAATAATTCAGATATACTATTTTACTTTATTAAAAAATTATATGTTTAGTTTGTGTTACGGCAACATGTCAATTACTTTGACATTAAACCCTTCAAGGGCATCGGTGGAGGTATGCCTCAGGATAGACCAAGGGCAGTTAGAGTAGTCCTGCGTCCAAATGTTCCCCCTCCTCCCCTTCCTCTGTCACCTCCAGTACATCATCCAAATATTATCCAGGATCCAACCACACAGACTATTTAGGATATTCACTCTTTGAGTGATCATTTGATTTCACATGCTTCTACAGTAGCTCAACCACATTCTGGTGATGTTGGCAAAGGCTCGAGTGTTGTTGCATCATCCTCCTCAAGTCCACATATTTGTGTGCCACATACTTGCACTATGTGTCGCTGGATATGCTTGGGTCCTCTTGTACAGCCCACTAAGCATCCCTTGGACACTTCTAATTATGACCTCCATGATGTGGACATTATAGATCAGACGGAGGGGAGTGGAGCGCACCCTATAAATTCCTCTCCTACTAGAGAGGGGGACGTTGGAATAGTGACAGGTAAGATTTAAGTTGTAAATTCATAACTTGCATTTGTTTTTGAATGAATATTAATAAGAAATAGTATCAAGTACTAATATTTATTTACATGGTCTATTTAACAGTTGATGTTTGAAGAGGAGCTCACACAGGTGACTGATAGCACCCTTAGGGCCATTTCATTTGGCCTCGACATGCACACAATATATATTTTCGCACTCACTCGTTTACATTTTTTGTTATATACTTGTTTTTCATTTGAATGGTCATTAATGAAATTATATAATAACTTATATGTTTATCTTATTTTCCTCTTGTAGGAAAATCCTAGTGCGAGTGAGGTGCAGCCTTGTCCAGACTATGGACGTGCAAAGTTAGATAAGGGGAACGTAATTGAACTCAAATTGGATTGAATTAAGATTGTTAAAATCTTATATTGATTATACATACATCGACATAGATTGGTAGTTTCATATGTACTTGTCATTTTTATGTACAGACGATTATGAGTTATACATCTATGTTGACAAGTGTCACAACGTCTGAAGGAGTAGGTATTGGAACACCTCAAGGAGTAGGTGTTGAAACACCTCAAGGAGATAATGAAAAAGATCAACCTAAAGAGGTATGTGTTTATTTTATTTTATGTTTGGTAAATATGTTCCTATTACCAATAATCGTATGCTAACTTGGATCAATTTTATGTTTTTGTTCACATATATAGATTGACATTTCAAAAGTTGGTTTGGTATATTCTAGGACTCTTGACCCTTTGAAGAGACGTATATTTCAGGTAATCAAGATTTCAATTTTAGAGAACTCAATTAAAATTCAATGTATATTTATTTTGATATTAATTATTTGATTTTAAATTATATAGTATAACTAATCTCAATTGTGGTTTGAATTTTTCTTGTGCAGCTACCTTCATAGCCAACAAGTGCTTCAAAGAGGCTCCATTTTGATGATCCACCAATAGTTTAGGATGAGATAGACATTTTGGCATGTAAATTTTGAATAGATATTGAGATGGCATATGCCACATTTTGTAAAACTTTGTTTGAGTTGGCGTCGATACCATTTTTGTATATAGACATACACTTGATTATTAGATAATATGATATATAGAAGTTGACAGTCGAAATTTAATTTGTTCCTCATGTGCATGATTAAACTCTTTGAAAATTTTATCTTGAGCAATGGTTAAATATCAATATTCAATAGCATAAAAAAGAATGGTTATATTATGTAGTTTATATTTATATCGTTGATTACATTGCATTGCACATCTTTCAAACTCAAAGAATTACTTCACATTGCATAACTAACAACTAGATGTTGATAGATGAAAAAAATTCAATTACAATATAGTTTTTACAAAGTCAACGTAAGCAGTTATGCATTTACTTCACATTGCATAACTAATAACTAGGAGTAGCTATCAATTTCTTTTGCTTGCCATGGAATTCTATGAGACCACATTTCTTTGAGGATTTTTTTCAAATAGTCCACTGCCTTGTCTATGCTACCACATTTTTCATACATGTCTATCAAAGATTTTTATGAAACAATTCACTGGCTTGTTGGTAGGGCTTATTGGAACTTGTATGCTCTGAACTCAATCAATCCTGAAACCACTTCATTCCCTCTTAATTTTATGTGATTAAGCTTAAAACATCATTGTATTATGCTGCCCCATAATTTGGCTTACACTTTCTTTGTAAAATCACCAAGTTTCCCTTATTTTTGCCCCTTCCGACTAGGGTTTCACACTTATACTCTTCTTGGGTTACTCTTAATCACTCATACCTCTTAAACACCATTAAATACAATTTTTCCAACAATTTTCAACCTATTTTCATTCAACTTCTCAAAACTCACTCTCTAGCCCTACTCAAAAGGCATAAAAATATGTGTTTCTTAACAAGGCAGCATTCTCGTACCACTTTAATCCCTTTATCACCCCTAAAAACTTGTTCCTACGCCTACCCCTATCTAATTCATGCTCACTCCTCTGAGGTATGGCCTATATAGAAAGAGGAATGACTTTGTCAATTCATGAAATCTTACATGTTTTAGGTGCTCCTGCATCATACTCCTCGGGTACAAAATATGTATGCCCCATAAATCACTCCATAGGTTTGCTCCTATCTTCTTCACAATCCCTTCAAACCTGCTCCAAGTCACTTGCATGGAAATCTTCATCTGAGGGATTTTTTACCCTTCATGCTTTGTGTTGTCTTGGTCTTTCCATGCTTGATCCTTCTCAAATGGATCTTCTTGCTACTATTTGTCTTCATTGACACCTACAAATAGTGTTTCCCAAGCTTTGACACCTACACACAAAAATTCAATGCACAAAGCTAAACATCCATACATTAGTATCTCTACTTCATGCTCTTCCATAAGATTTTTCCAACTACACATGTATCTCTTCCCTTCGACTCTTCTCTTCATAATCTTTCTCAAGTTCTTTATGGTTAAAAGCATCCCCATAGTAGCATACATCTGCCAGGAATATCACCAAACTAACTGTTCCATAAATAAATCTTGTTCTACAACTCATATGACCAAACCGATTGTTCCATCATGTCTGGATGGGTGCGTTTAGGTTAGGTATGGTTCCCTTTCACACCCAAACAAGCTGAAGTAGTCTGAGCTACGTTCAATTGACGAAATCCCTTAAGAGTCCAAAGTGCAGAAGGACAGCAATCTTTGACAGACTATTACTCAAAAACCATGACGCTTATAGACTCTTCATTTAAGGCTATGGGATTTTTTGGGACCATCTACAATAACCTCTCTTAGTTTTTTCTATCTCTGAGGAATTTTCTCATGGTGATGATTTTTCAGTTGAGGGAAAAGTTGTCAGATGCAAGCAATGTAAAGTTAAAAAGTGGTGCAACTTTCATTCTCTGACTCGTACGAGAAAATGAATTATTCCAACACATTCGGATGGGTACGTTTACGTTAGGGATGCTCCTCTTTTGCACCCAAATATGCCAAATCACTCTGAGCTACATTGGACCAACGATTTCTCTTAAGAGTCCAAAGTGCTAAAAGGCATCAATCTTTGACGGATTGTTACTCAAAAACCGTGATGCTTACAAATTCTCTGTTTGAGGCTATGGGATCATGTTGGAACCATCTACAATAACCTCTCTCAATGTTTTCTATCTCAGAGGCATTTTCCCGTGGTGATGAGTTTTCAGTTGAGGGAAAAGTTGCGAGATGCAAGCAGTGTAAAGTTGCAAAGTGGTGTAAATTTCATTCTTGAACTCGTACAAGCAAATGGATTGTTCCAACACATCTGAATGGGTATGTTTACACTAGGGATGGTCCTCTTTTGCACCCAAATACGCCAAATCACTCTGAGCTACATTGGACCAGCGATTTCCCTTAAGAGTCCAAAGTGCTAAAAGGCAGCAATCTTTGAAGGGTTATTTATCAGAAGCTGTGATTTTTAAAAACTCTTTGTTTGAGGCTATGGGATTGTGTTGGGACCATCTACAATAACCTCTCTTAGTTTTTGCTATCTCGGAGGCGTTTTCCCGTGGTGATAAGTTCTCAATTGAGGGAAAAGTTGTCAGATGCAAGCAGTGTAAAGTTGCAAAGTGGTGCAACTTTCATTCTCCAACTCGTACGAGAAAATAGATTGTTCCAACACATCCAGATGGGTACGTTTACACTAGGGATGGTCCTCTTTTGCACCCAAATGCACCAAATCACTCTGAGCTACATTGGATCAATGATTTCCCTTAAGAGTCCAAACTGCTAAAAGGCCATACCATCTATTGTACGATCTGTAGCTCAATGGTATGGAAATAATAGATGTTATTAGGACTGTATAAGGTGAATATGTGGGTTTAAAGAGTTGGAAAGGTTTATAGTTGAGTTGGTGAGTTCCCATGCATGGCAAAAATGAGTGAAATTAGGTGAAAAATGGTGGTTACAACATGCTAATGTCAATGAAATGTGGGGGCAGCAAGATTTAAGGTTGGATCAAGCTTATGCAAGTCCTAATAGACGTGTTTGATGATTTTATAAGGTGTGGCAAGGTTTGGGGAGTGAAGTTGCACCCAAGTTTGGTTTTGACGATCAAATTTGAGTTTAAATCATCTTTAATAGTAATTGTGTTGTTTAAAGCCACCTAGTTCTTACACCAGAAAACTCTTACCCAATCAACTTGAACATCATGCACACCCAAATACATTGTTTCCACTTTGCTAGATCAAAGAATCAATTACATGGGAAATGACCTTCACATGAACTTTTTACATTATTTTTTTTGGCTTTTTACATTTTTTTTTGGAAAAAGTGGCAAGCCACTGAAATTTATTATATATAAATAGGATATATTACAAAACCTAGTTCAAACGAGCATACCGACAAGAAAAAACCAAGAAGAAAACCTCTGGTTGTAGCTCGATTAAGTACAAAAAGCTCTTTATATTTTAAACATACCCTTTATACAATGCCAGACATTTGACCCATATTTTGAAAAACATCATTGGATATAGATTATGCTCATACATAGTTATGACCTTTTTACATTGTTTCACATTTCAAATTTCAAATTTTATAAAATTTTCCTATTGGAGGCATTTAGGGCACAGTCTTCCACAAGAGTAGTATGTTGGTGTTCTAGAGTGACAAGCACCTGTACAAACCATCAAGGTAGTAGTTAAACTACATACAATAGAAAAATGCTTAGAATAACCAATCTATATTATTGTAAATTGTCGCATACCTCTCTGAAAGGATCAGAGTTGCCTATTGTTGCAGCAGGTCCATGATCAATCATGTCAAGAATATCACAAAAGTTGTCAAATGATAAATCTATATTGTCACAACAGAAAAGATGTTTAGACTAACAAATCTATATTAATCTAAACAACCTGAATGTGTAGTTTTCTGCAAAATCAACCACTGATATAATATTGCCAATCGGAAAAGAGTCCTTACACATCCTGAATTGTTGATCCAACCATTGAGATCTATGGCTATGCCTTGCATACTTGTAGAAAAGATTGTCCTTAAAATCTGAAATAAAATCAGCAACACTGCATTCTTTTGTATCCAACTTGCATCTAGAACCTTCACCTCCACTCTGCAAAGTATATTTGACTATCTCATATCTCTTTTTCTCAACAAGCTTATTTCCAAATTCATGTTTGAAACCCTCATGAAAATATTGAACAAACTTTGACAAGCCACCACATTGTGAGCACTTTGCATTTAAACAATCATTTCTATACAAAAATGAACCATCATCTCTAGAACATAAAAATAGATCTAGCAAGTCCCTTGATGATTTCGGAAGACGTGTTGCACCACAGTCCTACAACATTTCATTAGTATGCAAAGTAGAACGGATATAACATAATAGTTGATGGTACATTGAAAACTCCACATGGTATTTGCAACAACAAGTAATAGGAATCTTAAGAGGCACACAATAAAATGGCTTCAAACCTTCAAAATTCCTTTGCAAGATTTCCATATTTGGATGTGTTTCAATAAATTTGTTGAACAACATTGTTTTGCTTGATTCCAAGAAATTTTTAGGATGCGATGTACGGTCTCGATTGTCAATTCTTAACTTTAAAAGATCCTTTGCATTGGATGATACTCTAGAGTTATCATGCCAAAATTGTTGAATTACTTGTTTTACATTATCGGTTAGCTTCTTATCAACACATGGAAGCCTCCTGGAAAAAGCCTGTGTATCATTTTGAAGAGGATCATCTATTCTTTCTCTTCTTGCAAGTGCTCTATCCAAAGTTTTACGATTTATGTCAAAATCAATACAAGTTTGTCTCATAAAGCGAGCCTTATTTAATTGATGGCTTACTAGGGCAGTTGTAATGACTCTCCAAGCAGCTCTCTTATCTTTTTCCTTGTTATTTTTTCCAATAAACTTGAGAGCATTAAAAAAAAAATTGACAATAATAGATTTTTTTTCTGTCTTCTTGTTCACACGAATCTTCAATTTGGCTAGCAAAGGTCTCATCTTTAGCAATTGTAGAAAAAATTTGGCATTGCTCGATCAATGTCTTATTGCTAAAATATTGGTTGAAAAGTCTTCTAGCCCACAACCGAATAGTTCATGTTGACCTCTTGCCTTCAAAATTGTTTATAATGTTATCATCAATTTCAAGTAACCATTTAGGGGTTCTTGAAGGTCTTGAATTTGGAATATGTCTTTCTTCCACACAAGGTTCTTCATTTCTCATGTAATCTGGTGAAACATAATTTACACTTGCTTCAATATTATGTTCAACATCTTCATTTCCAACATTTTCACCTTGAACATTTTCAATATCAATTTGAATAATTTCATTCCCAATTTCAATATCATGTTCAACATCTTCAATTCCAACATTTTCACCTCCAACATTTTCATTATCAATTTCAATATTTTCATTCCCAATTTGAATATCATGTTCAACATCTTCAATTCCAACATTTTCATTCCCAATTTCAATGTCATGTTCTACATTTTCATCTTGAACATATTCAATTTCCTCTTCACTTGAAAGACCATAGGGCTCAAATAATAATATAAGGGTGATCCCACAATACTGGTTTACAATTTTTGGGCAAACTGGACACTGAACAATTTTTTTAAAACTAAATCTTCACTTTCGGGCTCCTATAGCGGCTAAACCATGAGAAATTTGAAGATGATGCAAACTAGTGATTTGTGAAGTTTTGTCTATAGATTCTAAATATATTTTTTTCAAAAAAATTTGAATCAAATTGCACTTGTTTTTCCATCTCCTTTGAAAACTAGATTTTTTTTAAAACCAACATTTTTAAGGAGTGACGCTCACCGTAAACAACATAACTACATTGGGTGATTTAGATACTATGACTTGGAGGCCTTATGTAGACTGTGAGTAGCAACTAGATGCCTTATGTGTTTTCTTCCATAACTTGATTGGGAAAACACCCTATGTTATTAAGAGATTCCTAGTGATGAGGGTGCTTCGATAGTATGGCAGAGCATAGGTTGTGCCCCAGGGAGTTTCTATGTATGTGCAACAACGACTGGACATTCCAGAGTGGGGGGCCTTCTTATCATACGATGCACCATGGCAGGAGTATTTTGGTTTACAGCTGCGAATATGGGATTATCATCCAGAGATTGTCGATGCACTCATGACAGATGATTATGCACAATACTTCTTCACCCATCTGTTCCTGAGGATATCCAACCCAGAGGAGCCAGTGCCAGTGTTGGATAATGATGATAGGGCACCACCTCATGCACCTAGACAAAGGAGGGATGGAGGAGATGGGGATGGAGATGACGGAGGTGGTAGAGATGGTGGAGGTGACAGAGATGGTGGAGGTGGAGATGTTGAAGGTGATGGAGGTGGTGGACCAGTATTGGATATTAGAGTGGCCAGGAGGAGGATTTCTATAGTGTTTGCAGTACCACAACATAATTAGATTCATTTGCCCTCCCACCAGTAGCAGGCTCAAATATCCGCTTTACAAACATAGTTGCAGACCTTGCAGGTACAACTTGCACAAGCTCAAGCACATATACAAGCATAGGCACAAGCACAGGCTCAGGCATAGGCACAGATCACCTCTCTGACAGTAGAGAGGGATACTCGAAGACAATAATGTGAGCAGGTCGAGACTCTAGCTGAGCGGTTACAGAGAGTAGCCGAGGGTACCACCACAGGGGATATGCTTCAAGAGGTCACACGTGTCTCTCGAGAGGCAGAGTATTACAAGGGACAATACCATGAGGCAGTTCCTATGGAGTAGCAAATTAGCTATGCATAGTCCATGAGTGCCAGATCAAGTCACACTCACTCACGGACCACGAGCAGAGGTGTTATTGGACCACCTCCCAGAGATCCACCAGGAAAATCATGTGAGGAAGGATGGAGGACTCTATAATACCCCCCAAGTACACCATCCATCACATATATACATTACAATCAATAGCTCCCCCATAGGATGGAAATAGAGAGAATATGTAGCCCACCCACACTATGTGATCACTTGCAAAAATGGTAAGTGTCTGAGACAAAACATGATCCAATTTTGACAAACAACTTGTCTCCCTTTTGGAAGAAATAAAACCAAGTACAAATGTAGGGATGCTTCCCATTTCAAATAGGAATTGAAAGATCAATAGATATGATGATGATGTCTCTGAAAGCTACTCATGTGTCTCCTTTGCCACTGAAGATGAAGATGCCACTATCAAATTAGGTACATGCCCAATCAAGGAAGAAGGTGACAAATCAGGACTATGTGGAAACTGATGTTGAACAATATCCAAAGGAAAAGATGGTTTGACAACTATTGTGCAATGGTTGTTATCAAATAGGAGAGATAACCCCTCGAATGTGTCCTCTGAATCTGAAATGTGAGACTCCACAAACAAGGATGCAATGTTTGATAGATAGGAATCCCAATCAGGAAGACAATGAGATACTTGTTGTAATGACTCATTGGACGTGCTCACTGAATCATTACCGTAAGATGGATGATCCTCCTGAATAAGAATAATGGAAGCCTCAATCAATGACTCTGCACAATGAATCACTGAAGGTGAAGGTACATCAACTTTCTCTGATGGAGAAGGAGCATCTAAAAAAACCTCATCATCCCCATCTGAAGATTCAAAGTATTCCAAATATTCAAACTCCTGCATAGTGTCTATATAATAGGGTATCTTGTCTAAAAAAATTATCATATGGGAATGGATGAGTAGCAGGATCATCTAGAAATGGTTGAGTATCAAGATCTCCATGTATCTCTGAAACTTTAGTCCAAAGAGTTTGAAGGCAATCACAATGATCATACCTTTCAAAATGGCAACATCAATATGCATTGCAATGACTCCTAAGACATGATCCCTTTTGCAATCCCATGCAAATTTCTTATTGTCAGTACCAGGAGGGGGAATAATATTATACAAATGTGGCAACAAATGAATCCATCAGAGACGTGTTATGATGTCGTCTCTCCATTGTTTATAGTTTCCCCTTTTCAACATAATCAAAGCAAGATGAAATGAACTATGATATATCTCCAAGATTACAAAGACAATAACCTTCAATATCAAATAAAAACTCTCAAATATGATATATACTACAAATGAAGTCTTCCCAAACTGATAGAACCTCTCTAGGAGTCAGGATGTCCAAGTAATCGGTCAAAATGCCAAATATGTAAAATACTGAATAAATAATACTTGGTGTTGAATCTAGAAAAAGTGCATGGGCACAATGAAAGAACTCTTGAATACCTTTCAAACGCAATTTGAATCACCTAAATCAGAGAAACTGGTGAAAATTTATGAGCTCAAAGGTTGAAATGGATGATCTGACTTCAAATGGAAATAATTTGTACATGCAAATAAAATTTGGCAAAATGGTTTGCACCACTACGAAGCACGTAGAACAAAATTTCCTTAGATATCTCGTTTGCATAATTTTGACATCGTGGTGAAAAGTTAACTACTATATTAATTATGCCTAAGTCAACAACACGTCATCCCAAGCAATTACAAGTCAACAACACATCAACCCGAACCTCAATGTACTATATAGTTCGCCAATATTTCCAAAGGGCACATGCTCCCATCTCTTAGATTTCTAACAAACTACAAAATCCCAACTTTAGTAGACCTCCAATAAAAAAAACCAAAGCATACATCTCTAACTTCTTTTTTCTTTTATCTAGAGTTAATTCCTTATCAAATCTCGTTCTTATTTTCTTAGATTCAAAATACTAATTATTTGATGTTTAGATCAAATTTTACATAAATGATCAAAACTAAAAGTTAAACAATTCACTATAATTAATTTTTTTTTGTTACAAACACATCTATTTTTTTAATTTATAATGAAGATTTTGCAAGGAAGCAACAACCTAAATACAATATAGAAATATGCTCTCTTTTTGTCAAATCATTGATTAGACACTTTCCTCTTGTTTATAATAATTTGAGAGAAATTTTGTATGTGAAGGTCTCCATCTAAGTTTAGTGAAATATATAATGTGTGTTAATAATAATTAGACCTCCAGCTTGGCTTATAATATAATTGTAGAAATTTGGTGACTTAAGGCCTCTTCAAGGATTATGTAAGCTAGATGAACATATGGATTGAAACTTTTTACTATCCATGTCTTAAGTGGAGACTTAAGTGAGAAAAATCAAAGTCATAATCTGGACAAAATAACTCAAACGAAATAGGGAATATTATGTCAAGCAATTCAGTCCCACATGTAACCACAAGCAAAAGCACTATATAAGGGCATATATAAAATGGAAAGTGAAAATGCTTATAGCCTAAGTGTGAAACGGGGAGGTGGTAAATACCCAAAGAGAAGGGAGCTAACACGGTCTGTCATCTCTACACACAAGGATCAGTAGAAAAGAATGTATTACATTATGAAGTGTATGTTTTATGAGGACATTTGAATCAATTATACTAATACTCTTAAAGTATAGTCTTTAACATCTTTGTTCAAGGAAGAACATATAGTAAAGATAACTGATTACTCGATCAAAATTCGTAACAAAAAACCATGATCAAAAACAGTAAAAAATAAGAATTGTAATTTGATAATTAATACTTTTTATTGATTACTAACACAATTCTAACTATTAGATCCCATAAACTCTGCCGATCTCGTCAGCACCATTTAAAACATTATTCACATTCAAACTTAGTGTTGGTAGGTAGCACATGAAGTCTTCTACCGAGTTGTCTAATCATTTGAGTAAGATTTGTATTGCATATCCTTATGGAATATTCCTCTCTGCACGATAGTTCAGGCACTAAAAAGCCTTTAACATAAAAAAGCCAAAATCGCTTTAGTTTCTGTGGATGAAACAAAACAAAAAGTGCGCAGCATGTCAAATCACGTTAACTTTACATTTTCCCCGTGCATTTCCAGCGATGAAGTTGGAGTGCTGACGAGGCCTGCCACACTGTATACAATTGATTCTGATGGAATGCTAAAATCCGGGAGGCCTGCTTACTGCGAGGGCAATTTAAAGGCTGCTACGAGATAAAGCTCTGTCCATAGTCTTGTCTGGATTAAGAATTTCCTTGTCCAACTACATTAGTACCCATAAGGCAAAGTGCTGAATTTTTTACTGAAAACCTTGATAAGGTACTCGATTCACTCCCCAATTCCTTCTTTTGGAGTTTAAAAACCAGAAAAGATGCTTGTTCCTAAAGTAGGGGTTTCTCAATGGCTGGAGCAAATAAAAAACATACAAAAGAATGGAGAAGAGCGAGGGATAGCATCTCATGTGCATCCGTACATTTTCACTATACCAGAGCCCTTGCGTATTGAAAGGCCAGAAGCATACTTGCCTCAAGTAGCTTCTCTAGGACCTTATCATCACCTTAAGCTTGAACTCTATGAGGCTGAAAGATATAAATCTCGGCTTACAGTCCATGTTGAGAAAAGAGCAAAGCGAACTTTTGAGGATTTGGTTAAAGAGATTATTAGTATGGGAGAGGAGATAAGGAACAGCTATAATAATCATATTGAAGGCGGAGATGAAGTACTAGGGTGGATGATGGCTCGAGATGCTGTGTTTATTCTGGAGTTTATTGGCTGCTATAACGAATGTCGGAGCCCACAATTTCAACAGGCAAACCCTTATTTTCAAAGCATGGATGAAGTTTTTCACCCAGAAAGAAAGAGCCCATTGTTCTTCCCACTTCAGGCTGATATTTTTAAGCTTGAGAACCAAGTCCCACTCTTCATTTTGAAAAAAGTTCTGGAATGGGAGACTGGTTCAGCAACTCAAGCATTGGACAAACTCAAAACGACAATTTCATATGCCTGTCAGATGTTCTCCCCTTTCATACATGTTGGAGAGTCATATCGTTCCATTACACGGGCACACTTCAATAGTTCCCTAGATGAAAGGCATATACTGGAATGCCTCTACAATTTTGTTGTCTCAAAGAAGAATGCTTGTCAGGTTAGTATCTCTGTTGAAGGTGATCAGAATAGAGCCAGGGTGAGGTTGAAAAAATTTCACTTTCTTCGCCAGATAACATCAAGATTTAGAGAGTTTTTGTCTCCAAAATCATATATCAAAGTTGACAAAAATCTGCCTTCGGCCACGGAATTACACAGGAGAGGAGTAAAATTTGCCCCTTTTACATGGGCATCTGAAGAAATAAGGTTTGATAGAGCCAGCTCTACAATGTTCCTTCCTTGTATAGAAATGGATTACAGAACAGATGTTTTCTTGAGAAATATGGTGGCAGTGGAAGCCTTCATGACGTGTAAAAGCAGAGTGTTTACTTGCTATGCAGATCTGATGGACAAACTCATTGACACTCCTACTGATGTTGCAGTGCTGAAAAGGTATGGAATCATCAGCAGCAATTTGGGATGTGATAAAGAAATAAGCAATCTGTGGAATGGCATTCGCAGATCAATATGGAGGAGTGCATATGAGCCTATAGACCAAACTATCAAGGATGTCAATGCTTATTACAGAAGTAGATATGGAGTTTTACTAGGTGAGTTTTTCCAGGAACATTTCTCAAAGCCATGGCGAGCTGCATCAGTGTTGGGAGCATGTACTCTGCTTATTCTAACTTTCTTGCAGACATTGTTCTCATATTATCAACTGCCCCATGATCGTAAACCCTTTTAGATATTTTTCCTCCAAGTTGCCTTATCTGTCCTAAAAGCTTTGTCAATTCAAAGCACGCTTTGGGGTGAAGCGCTCCCAGTTGATGTGTTTGAATCAACCCTCTGTGTTGTACCACCATTGCTAGTTTGTTTTGGTGCCGTGCTTTGTAGGCAAGGCCATCTCTACGTCATGTTTGTTATCTATATCATGTTTTAATTTACAAGATACATACTATAGTGACATCCCTATGCATTGAGTTTTGTAGTCGGTTTTCATGTCTATTTTACTGAAACTCAAAGTGAATGTGTGTCTGTAATTCATACATTCTATAATATATCATTTCAAGTTGTGTGGACACTTGTATATCTGTGTCTCAAACTCTTACTCCCTATGGATTCTTGTGTTATTACAGTTCGCAAATATTAGTTCATAGATTTTAGTTAATAGTGACTTTCTTACAAGAACCTATATCCAAGTACCCACAAGTGACGACCTTTCTGATGCATTTGACTTCATAATTTACAAAATGGGATTCTTGCTAAGGGAATTATAAATCATGCAGTTCCCCATATATTCTGTTTTCTACTTATAAACATTTTGTTTGCAAATTCTCAGCAACCAACTGTACTGACGTCAGGTTGGTATGTGAAATTCGGTGCTGAGATTGGCATAATAAAAGATTGAAGGTCTCGTATTGAAGTGTTTGTTGTTTGCTGCAGGATCGAGAATGCAAAGGGGCAACCAGTTTTTACTTACCAAAACAGGAAGTACATTACTTTCGGTTGCCTACAAAAACTTGTCCACTTCTCTAAAATCAGACACCAAAACAAATTCTTTCAATAATTCAGCAACTCTAGCAACAGCACAACTAAAAAAGACCTTGCTAAGTATGTTTTTACAACCACTGCTGTTTTTAGAAACAAAAGTGGAAAGATGAAATGGGAACAAGGTTTCGCAAAATCCCTCACTTTGTAATGGATGATAGTCGCACTTTCTTTGTGTGCTTAAGCCTTAAATGAAGATATGTTGTGCTTATTTTGGGCTGCTAGGTTTCCCAAAAATTCGGCCACTGGTATTAAAATCTTGGCATTACACAAGCTTCATCTCCTACGACAACAACAATGGTATCTTAAGTAATTAGCAACTAAAGAAATTACCAAATTTGTTGCTAGCATTGTGCATGCCTTGGAGAGGCGAATAGCTTACATCCCAGTAATCTCATGTCCCCATGCGGCTGCTTAGCTTATTTTGGCTAGCAGCCACTGCTCAACTTATTTAGGAGTTATTTGTGGAGCTGATGGCCCCATGAATGCTTAGTTTTTCTGCTTATTTTTAAGCAGCCAGCTTAAATTTGTATTAATAGTATTAATAATAATTTGTACAATAAAAAATTAGAAAAACAAAAACAAAATCAAATATTAAAAAAGAGGGAAAGAAATTTGTGGAGCCATGTGGATTTTTAGAAATATGCAGTTGCTGCTTATTTCCAGCCCCCCCTCTTTTTTCACAGCTTATTTTCAATTCCTAAACAGTAGCTGCTCCATTAAAATAGGAAAAGATTCCAAATTATCCTTTCCCAATTTTTAAAATTTATGCATGGGAACACCCCTGCTGCTAAAATTCAAGCAGAAAATAGAGTTAAGCAGCCGCATGGGGACATGAGATAATTCAATGCATTTTTCATAAAATTGCTTCCAAGAAACAATGTCATGGAAGTTCAGAACTAAAAAGAATCATCAATTCAACAAGAACACTCGGATATAAACATCAACCCAAAGCTTGCTTCTAAATCATTATCAATGAGGGATAACTACAATCCCCGACTTTTATTTTGTATATCAGTTGAACTTCCATGATCAACTTTGAATTAAATATCCTTTATTGAGATAATTGCAACCCCCGACTTTTATTTTGTAAATTAGTTGAACTTCCGTGATCAACTTTGAATTAAATATCGTTAAGTGAGATAATCGCAAACCAGTTGTAAATTATCTGGAACTTGCACCATCAATTTTGAGTTACATATATTTACCATCTAGTTCTGAGGGATATCTAACCATGTATTAAGTCATCGCAAAACAAGGGGATCCACATAGCTCACAAGCACCTCAGTGATGTTGCCGTTGGAGAGACGGAAAATGCTAACACATCAACCCAGGGCCTTTCATGAGCAAAGCCAGTTCGGCATTGGCAAATCTTTTGGTGCATGTAATGCCTCCTAAGCATTCCTTGTCTCACAATTAACATCAATGCGGGATTGTCAAATCCAACATAGTTCTAGAAAGGTCCTTTTTTAGGTCAGTTTTATACTACTGGAATTTTACCAGTCCTGAGTGAGGTTCATTTTTAAAATCGTTTTTCAACACTTGGGATTTTGCCTTGATTTTCCAACAAAGTCTTATTACCAACCAACTTGAAATTAAATTCAGAAAATCTGTTAGGAACCTGTGCCAATCCTAGAAATTAAACATAGAAGATATGCTCTACTTGTAGAAGGGAAAGCTTTCCCCTAAAGATGCCAGAGTGATAAATTACCCTCTGCAGTTTGCATGAAACTAATTAGTCTTGCTTGTTCAGTTTTAGCAATTAATAATTCTTGCACCTAAGCGATTAAGCCCAACTTATAATGTGTTCTCTAGCTAGTCAATGCAAAAGCGAAATTTCTAGAAGTGTTACACAGATCTACTCAAGTCTCGTAATCTCAGAAGTCTGGTTGCATACCAAAAGATTTCTTCTCTCATTTTATGCTTACAAATGGCGAAAAGTATAAAGTAAGGACCAGAAGTTGCAGTGATGTTGCTTAAGGTAATCCAGAAGTTAAAGTAAGGGCCTGGTAGATCTTTAAAAAATGGAACATTTAAAAAGAAGAAAATTAACTGCAAATCTTTTGAAATTGTAAAATGATAAAGATTCTAATCAAGGACAAAATGGCAAAGTGCGACATCTAGCTTTCCATCAATCTATGCACATGAACAAATGCAACATTCAAATGATGCTCTTATAGAAGTTTCAGTAAAGTTCACAAAAATGTAAATAACAGCCAAACAATGAATTGAAATTTTGGTTCCAAATTTTTTGTCTGGTTGCCCTATATAGGTTTCAGAATCTACAGGCATTATTAATATGGAAGGCCCAGCCATAAATATCACAGAGCATCAACGTAGTCCAAAAACTCTGACCCTGGCTTAAACTCAACAGTCCAAAAATTTGACTCAAACAATTTAAATACACAAAATAAACTTAAATGATGCATGAGATGCATAAAGAATGAATTTAGAGTACGCAAGTCTATTTTTATCATGGTACCATTATTTTGAATTAGGAAAAATAATAAAATTCAATTACTCTATTTAATTGGTAAAAAGCTAAATCCTGAGAAACTACAAAATGCTAAATGTTCATAAAAACAGGGCAAAAACAATTTTACTCATAGATTTTTTAAACCAGAGGGCAATCTACAGAGGTGGCAACCCCAACAGGGTTGAGGGCCAGCCCCCCCCTCATGGATAGAAGGCAGGGTTGTCAGGTAGAGCCCCTGCCACCAAACCCAAATTAAGGCCATCACACAGTGACCTTCATGGTGTATGCCAACCATTGATAAATAACTTCCAACCACCCAACAATATTCATACATCTGAGATCCAAATTGTTGAGACAAAATGACAAAAATTGACCCCAAAAATAAAGATTTTAGTGCAGCAGCCAAGTTCTCTTATGAGAGTCACCAAATCCAAGCAAGTCTCGGCAGAGACATGCCAACTCAGCTCACAATTTGTGGGTGAGTTTACTTGTCTGCTGCAGAAACTTGTGAGTCAGGCACGTACTCGCTGAGGCAAACTGTTAATGTCACAAAATCAGTCACCCCAAAGAGTGTTTGTGAAGAGAAAAATGAGATTATGCCTCCTTGGGGCTCCCTGGATTAAAACAAACACTGATGCAACCTACTTGCTGGAAACAGCATAGAAACAAATTTTCAGATTTCAAGCACCTGCCTCCTCTCAGGCAAGAACCTAAATAACTGGAAACTTATATCAGATGATTAGAGATATGCATGAGTTTCTTGCAAAGTTTAGAGTGTGCTCAATAAATTTCTGGGGTCGCCAGCAAAGCAGCAGATTGTGTTGCAAAAAGATACCAGTACCCTCGAGGCTGGCTGGGAATGAAGTGGCAATTTGGAGGGCATTCCCAACTCTGGGATTAGAGCAACTTAAGCTATTATTTATGATAATAGAAAATAATAAGAATGGAAGGAATTTTAGGGGTGTCCTACCAGATTTATTTTTCAACATATAATGTTACTAAAAAGATGGTATGCCTTTTGATTCTTGGGGATTCCCTTTGCGTTTCAAGCCTCTGCTGCCAAGTTTTGGCAAGCTGTTATTGTTAGAACTGAGAACAAACTCCAATATTGGATCACCAAGCCTTTCTCACTGGCTGGCAAGTTTCTTATTTGTACTAAAATTCTTGCAACCACTATGTCTACAACTCCTCATGTTGGGTTCCTTCTAAGGCCTCTTACTTAAAGATTGTGAAACTCCTATGTGATTTTCTCTAGGCTTCCAATGATGGGAATCACTGCGTTTATCGTGCTGCCTGAGATTTTTGCTGTTTTCCCCATGACGCTAGGGGACTTGTTATAATCTCCACTCTTCAGCATGGCATTGCCCTATGTGCTAAATGGATTATTGGAACACTTGATGGTAAGGAAGCTTAGAAAATTCTTGTTCGACACTACATTAACACTGGTTTCGTATATGGGTGCCCTACTTGGAAGAGTCTAGACTTGGGAACCCTTCTTACTATGCAAGAGCCAATTATTATTCAGGGCACCTTTTTTATAAAAAGCATCTGCAAAGCTTGGGAAGCTATCAAACTGTGGCTCAGATGGGCGAGTAATGATTTCTGCAATGGTTTGTCCATCAACCAACAATCCATCTGGTGGTCTCCTATTCTTAGGTTTCAAGGCTGACCCCTGGCCAAGCTGCCTTGGATCCACGCTCTTCACCTTTTCAAACACAAAGTGCGGACACTTCCGAACCTTATTCATGAAGTCACCAAGAGCTTTCTTTCGTGGACTAAATTCAAGCTTATCAATCAAGACCAAGAGACTTTTCAAGTTGTTATTGCTTCTATTCCCACTCAAATGCTTCATAAGGTTGGGGTTTGATTTGTCAAACCTTAGTGGAAGGATTGGAAGTGGTACCCAAATACCCCTCTTTGAAATGGCCTTGTATAGACTACTCATGGCTTTCTCCTCATTGGAAATATAGACCTTATAATGACTACTCGTGGCTTTTTGCACATTTGCCCATGATTGAACAAGTCAACCATTATTGGCAACTTTAGTCTTCTCTTGGGACTCAACGCTATCAATTTCAATGCATTTGGTTTGCTATGCTTGAACCTAAGTTGGCCCACTTTGCATGGTGCATTCTCTATCACAACCTTCCAATGGGAAAGTAGCTAATTCAAATGGACATCCCTTGCTCCCATTGTCCTTTTTGTGGGCATTTGCAAAGTCTCAAGCATCTCTTCTGTGGTTTTGCCCCCAGCTCAAGAAGCTTGGAATTGGATCCGTGCCCTCTTTAAACCATTTCATCCTTCCCCATTCTCTTAGCATATGGTTTTGCTAAAGGGATTGGCCTCGTCTCCCAATAAAATACACCCAATTTTGGTATGCTTTTAGGGTGGAGACTCTTTTTTGCATTTGGAAGGATAGAAATTCTTCTTTGTTTTCCAATTGGAATGCAAATGTTCATTTCTCTATTTACACCAAGGCTATGATTTGCTCCAATGTTTTCATGCAAATTCAAGTGCAAATTCACAAAGTTGCACTTGAGGTTGCTTACCTCCAAGAATTGTTGGACCACTAAGGGAATACCTGTGTACTTTTGTCAAGGTGCCTTCAAACTCTTCCTCTCCTCCAAGGGGTCATAGGCATGGCTATAGTCAATCTTCCAAGAGAAGCCATGACTCTCAATCCCATGGCAATTCGCAAGGCTCTACTGCTCATGGCTGCTCCCAGCCTCCTAGATTACCTTTTTAACAACCTTCTCTCTCTTCTCAAAGGCATTGAAAGGCTGGCTGGCCCAGTCCTGACAAGTTTCTTTTCCACCCACAACAACCAATTGAAGACACTCCTAAGGAGGAAGGCGCTATTACTAGTTGGGAGCCTCTTGATGACACCAGCCCCGCTAATATTTAGGATTCTAACCCTGATGATAAAAATCTGCCTAATGTTCATACAACATTAGCTGCTTAATGTTTTTATTCGTCTTTGTTCTAGTCACATTGGGCTTTATGGGTATGCCTTTATACCACTCCGACTTCTTTTTGTGAATATTGTACTATTTTTATTTTTATATAAAGTAAGAATATTCATAAAAAAAAGGATGGTATGCAAGGATTGCCTTTTTGGCACGGATCATCCTCACCATTTCATTTATGCTTCTTCCTCCTTCAGTAGCCATCTGCCTTTGGAAACTTCCTAGCAATGAGAATAGTTACAAACCACAAGCTAACAACGAAGGATCGTTTTCTGTGGAGGTAAATTGTTTCGTCTGCATCCAGTCCCTCTTTAAGGTTAATAACCTGCCCTCTATAGTTTCTGCTTTTAGTAACTTGGAGCTTTTCTTAAATTTGGTCGACTCTGGTTTCTGCTATCCTATTTCTATTTGTCTCCATATGATGGCAAAAATTTGTCCATCAAAATCCCTACTAGACATCCTTCTAAGACCCCTATTAAACACCCCGCTAAGCATCCCACTAATTCCCCTGCTGCCAACCTGGGAAGACACAAAATGGATTACAACAACCGAATGCATGAATGGATGGATAGCTGCTGGCCATTTCTCTTGGCTTCACTGGCAGCAAGTAATAAAAAATTATGTCCAGTCCTAGGATTGGTGGACCCTAGAATCCTGTGATTTCTAAATCCCCACTGTTTCTGTTCCATTCCTCCCAATCCAATGGAAATATGGCTCGGGTCACAGACATTCTGTTTTTAGAAGGCCATTGCCATCACACAATTAACAAGGTCACAAGTGAATTTGTTGAATGCCAAAGGCTGCGTTCATGAGTTAAACCAGTCGTTGGAGAAATCCTTCTGTCATGAGGAAGCATGCCACCAACACCATCTTTCAGTTTAACCAATTTCTGTCTCTGCTGGTCCTTCCTCTATGGGGCCCACAGGTGTTGATATTGGCACTTCAAAGATCACATAGAAGATTTCTAGCTTGAAGAAACAAATCAAGAATCTTAAGGAATTGGTGTTTGAACAGCAAAGATCAAATTAACTTTGTCTGCCATAAGTGTGGGCTAAGAGAAAGGTTCCATCGCCGACCCCCAGCCCCTTATGTCTGCTGCTGACTTGGAGAATCTCGGAGTGTATTTAACCGCCCTTGTGGAGCAATTGTATCACTGTATCTATGATATGTAATCTGTGAGTTTGTGCTGCAGAAACATTTCACAATCTCCACATTTGTCTGGTCATCAATTGATAAACTCCAGACGGGGTTCGTAGAGAGAACCCGTGACTGGTTGTGGATGTACTTAGAAGCCTATGGTTGAGATAAACATACAGCATGATGGGAGTTTTTCTTTTGAATTACAACCACCAGGACTGGAGGTCAACTAATTTTCAGTCTTCTTTATCTTGTAGATTATTTTTTGAGTTGTATGCCGTGTATTATCCCTGGTTTATAATTAAGCATTTTTGTTGGCATAGTAATTTCCATGCTTTGAGTAGCTCTGTTAAACTGATTGATGATGATATAGTTTAGTTGGCTACTTTCATTTATATTTTGAAATTGGTATTAGGACAAGTAGGATTGCAAAATAGATTACTTGGATTTTCTTTAAAGCCAGGATTCACACTATTGCTGCATAGTGAAGGCCACCGCCCTGTTACCGTAACATTTTTCTAACATTTTTCTGTTTTATATTTTATGAAAGAATATGCCATGCTTTTGGCCTTTTTCCCAGAAAAAAGTTACACAACAGCAATGGGCCAAGTCAGTGTGGTACATTACACGCCCCTAGCCTACGTCCTTGTGTCGCAATCTCCGGACAATATTTACATAAAAATGTTCGCACCAATTACGAATTCTTCTTGAAATCAAGCGCTACATTAGCCGAAAAAGGATACTATCTATATAATTTTAAATATTAAAATTTGATTCGGAAATTAGATGGCCGATGTCTTACATCATATCATAATAATAATGAAAAATGAACGAGAATTCATGAAGCAATGGCCAACGTTTAGTGAAAACTCCTTTCTGAACCCATAAGTTTTACTTCTTAAAAACAACTAAAAACCAATAAGCTACACAACTTAAGGAACTTCATATACGGCATCCCGATATTTTTCGCATGCATAATCAATGGGATGTGATCCAGTGGAAACAAACACATCATAGAATATGAGTTCGTATAAATTATCAATTCCTGTGCTGATATTTCTGCCATGAAATGAAAGCATTTAAACAAATGGGAATTGAAAAGAAAAAACAATAAAAAAGATTGTTACATGAACTGCTCAGTGTTGTAGGTTCAAGGTTTCATGCATATGTAAAGATTTAATAGGCAACAACAGAAAAAACCCTCAGAACAACAGATTAGGACTCAAACAATTGATCACCATTACAGATCTGGGCTCAATATTTCATGCAATCGAAAGACGATAGATTCAGGGTTTTTGTTAAGAATGAAGTTGCAGAGAGAGATTTCTACATTGTGAAAAACTAAAGCGATTTAGTACTCTAGGCTTATATTTTGCCTATTTACATGGCTTGAAGTATAAACCTACCATTGAAGCCAGATGGCAGTGAGTTAATCACTTCATTGGACGTAAACTTTTCACAGTTTAGGCGTTTTGAGTTTTTCAAATTTTCAAGAGACTGAAAACGCTGTATAAGCATATACTTATTAAAAAGAGTAACATTCTTTGTTTATCTTTCACTGGATCTATAAAATTCATGAGACCGTCAATTTCCGTAAAATCAAGAGCTTAAACAAGTTACTGAACCATCTAATTCCAAAAAAAAATCTCACCAACACCACTGAAACTTTTTTTTAAAACTCCCCCCTTCAAACCGCAGCCTTATAACTTTTTTTGTATGTATTTCCCAAAAGATAAAAGCTACATGGATTACATGATTGTGATAGTTTCTCCTGGAATATATTCTTATTTGAAACTTAAATTAAATGTACCATACATTCAGTACAACACAAACTCACCACATATATCCATTCACTTTAGAAAGAAGATCCATTTTATTGCACAGAGGGGTTAGGCCACAATCTAACAAGTACCCTTTTATCATTACACTACTCCTTGGATATCCAACTCTCTTTTAAAAAATGGTTTAAGTGTTTTATGTCAACGAGGGGTATTTGGACCTAAGCCACAATCTTGAGTGCATTTTTATCATTACACCAAACTCCTTGGATATCCAACTCTGTTTCAAAAACTGGTTAGCGTTCTAAATCTAAGTGTAAGTACAGCAAAACACTCCTTCCTTTACTGTCCATGAAACCCCAATCAGAACAATTAACAGAAAAATTGAAAACCACCGGACCTAACATCCTAAAAGCCCAAAAACCAGAAATAACAATAGCGTATGAACAGCTTAAAAAAACCAAAGAGCCAATACAGCACTTACATATTTAAATTGTTACACTGCAAATGATACGAATAAACCAACCAAACCAAAAAATACATAGACAGAAAAGTGAGTTAACACATTTTCAGTTCATCCGCTGATTCTTCTGCAACGAAACAGAAGCATTTGATTTCAGCATTTCAATATAATATTTTAAATAAATAACAAATCTTTTATAGTGTTAAATAAGGCGATTACTGCCATAAATATAAGGTTCACTGCAAATGTCGAGATTTAACAGGTAACAAGAGATTTAGAGTCTCAGGCTACAAAGCGAAAATCCCACTTTACTATTCGCATTGAAGATTAGGCACCAAAATATATGGATACTAGTCTGGGCCTCAGTACCATGCGATCAAAGAAAATACAGCAGACGTCCGCAAACCAAAGGATTTATGAACTAGGGTTTTAGGGTTCCGAAGTATTTAGCGATTCTCCGCCTAAGCCCTAAACGTCTTATCTTCAGACTACCCCAAAGAAAACGAAATTATAAAGGTACAGGAATGGATACTATGATTTTATATTATACGTCACAACATTATTGGGCATATTTCCCGAAAAAAAAGTATGGACGGGGTCTCATGAAAGGGTTTCTTAAAAAAAATTAATGGATGTTGTTGAGAATTTTTAGGATTACTTTAAGTAGGTGGTCTCATAAATTTTGTGACATAGTTTAAGTTTAAAAAATTAAGTTCTTATATTTATGGAAGCTGTTCTCATGAAAATTTTATTATTTTGCATATTCAATTCAAGTGAGTACATAAATATAAAATAATAATTGGTAAGAATTTTAAAGTTTTAAAATTTCATATGATTGACAAGGGGCGGAAAAAAGCTAAGTTTCTAGCCCCACCCTTTTTGCACCCATTAAATTTTTGATCTAAAAAGTAGGGGTTGTTACTGTTGAAGAAATGATTCTAATTTACCCTGTAGCATTTTCTGTTTTGCTTCATGTGACCCATGCTCCTTAAAAATAGATCATGAAGCCCCCCTTACAAAGAGAGGTATTTTTAAGTAGCTTTTTAAAAGATTGATATTAGATTTATTTTTTTTAAATAATAAGTTCTATTTAGTTTTTAATCTAAAAGATAATAGTACAATATTCAAATAGAAAGGTGGTAAAAAGGTATATCTAAAAGTCAAGATAGTATGAAGATCAAAGATTAATAAGGACATGTATGAATAAAACAACTTAAAAATTTAGTAGTTAAAACAATTTATTAAAGGTGGAAAGTATATACTTTTCATTTTTATTTTTAAGTTTATTTTGTTTTGATGGATGTTTTAAGTACGTCATTCTAGTGTATTTGACAATTTCATTGATCATAACTTTTAATCATTCTTAAAACATAATCAAACTCCTAGTCAAAATAATTATTTTTTAGAAATTAAATAGCAATTGTTTATTACAGTCAATTTAATATCATCTTCTCTAGTTTTATAGTGCGTGTTTGTTTTTGTCATTTCATTCTATTTTGAAACCTATTCAAGTATGCATTTCTAGACTCAACTCTATTTTTTAAGTTAATTATTAAATTAATTTCTTATTAATTCATTAGCTTTGATATTTGTTTGGGTTATGTTTTACTTTATAACATAAATTGATGAACTTAACTTTTCTACACCTTATAAGGTTTGGTCCCAAGGTTGTGTCGTGATTTTTTTCAATTTGTTGTTTCCAATTACTTTTGTCTTTCATTTCAAATTTAATTTTCTTTGAATAGGGTTTGGATCTACCTCCACTTGAGCATTATTGATATATATTTATTAAGGTTTGGGTCTTCCATTGTTTTGATCCTTACGCATTCTCCCTATCTTTGATTGTGCTTCATTATTATATCTTTCCTTATAGATATTTTTTTCTACCCTCTTAGTCCACATTTGATTTATATGTCGTTATCCTCTATGATATTGCCCTATATTCATTTGACACGTCTAGAGATTTATTGATTCATATGATGTTGTTGCAACTAGCAAGCATTTTATTTCTGCTTCTCATGATAGCTTTCATCTATGTGCATCTCTTAATTCATCCTTCCTTGAAGAACCTAGTCTTGTACATACTTATAGATACACATGTTTCATCTTCACTTACAAATGATGATGATTGTGTGTGTAGACACCCAAAATTGTCCATGTCATAATATTACCTAGTCGATACATGACCTTGTAAGCCATCTTGTAATATTTTACCCTAGGTCATTACATTATCCCACTCATCCCATTTATTACACTTAATCACCGTCCCAATTAATTTATTTAATTAATTCCCCCTTCACATGTCTCAAAATAATTCAAATTAAATATTTGAATTAATCTCTCACTTGTTGTCACATTGCAACATGCGTCAGATGACTACAACTCTTCACATGCATAAATAATTTAAATAATTTTGTTATTTAAATTATGAGATTCTCACTCACATCCTATTTTTACCCCCATTCATTGTGTGTCATAAGCATCTTTTCTTCCAAAATAAATAAAAGAATCCCACTTATGTCCTCATATCCTAATTTTAGCCTAATGTGTGTCATAGGCACTAAAATAAACTTTTAATCCTAGCCATACATATCACAAATTTGACTTTTAATCTTGGTCATTGAATCAAATCAACATTCTCCTATAAATAAAGCCTTTCATAGGTCATTTGGAGGATCTTCTTCTACCATCCTTACACTGCCAAAATTTCTTTCAATCTTTTTATCTATCTATCTATCTATTTTTCTTTTATCATCTCCATCTTATTGGTATGCTGCAAAAATGAGCAATCAACATATCAAAATAATCAAACCTTCAAAATCATGCATTTTCATGCAGGTGGAGAAGAGCAAAGGAAATAAATAAAATCTAGCTTGGAGACCGATTTGCATTCACTTGTTATTTTGATTGTCATGCTTGCTTGTACTCTATTGTGCTAGTTAGGATTTGATATCTCATTGTTTTAGTTTTTATATATGGTTTTCCCTAACTACAGTGTGTTCTCCTATTCTTGATTATGTACTTGATGGTTTGATATTACCTATACATGATGAGATTTATGATTATTGTATTTCTATCATTAGTGATGTGCATCTACATGATACGCCTTATTTATGTTTGTCTTCACATGAGGTTGTTACTCCTATATAGCTCATGATAACCCTTCTATATCTTTTGGCCCATGGTCTATTGATGATATACTTAGTGAGAAGCTTAGTGATAGTTCTTTATATTCTCATATGACACAATGACTCTTTCTTTTATGATAATTTGGTTGATGTACATCATTTTAGAGTTAAAGAGCCATTTAGCAAAAATGAATATGTAAGGATACATGTTAGATCATTTTTATCCCTGTATTATGAGGATACGCATTATGATGGTACATTAATGAATGTATTTAGTGATAAAATTGATAGATTAAGAAAAATAGTGGTTTGATTATGTAATGATTACTATATGGTATTCAAAGATTTTTCATGTGCTTTGATTTGCTACTTTACTTTTGGCTCTAAAGCATGTTATTTTCATGGTTTTCATCTTTCCCCTTCTAATGGCCCTTCCTTAGAGGATCCCATGGATATTTTATGCATCATAATGATAATATACCACTTTTTGTTGTCCATGGGACCTCTCCCTTGGGAAATTTCATGCTAAAGTGCATATGATATATCCTTGAATAATTATGTAACACCTTCTTAAACATCTCATATTGAACACACATGTGAATTATACAAGCATGAGGATATTTTAGAATTTTTACTTGGTTTATGAGAGGACAATATGCAAATATTTGACAATTTATCTTACATCGTCCTCAACTATTAACCATGATCTATGTACACATCAACAAACAATTGCACTAGTGATACATCACATAACCTTTTGGCTCATCTTGGAGGCCCTTACTATTTATAGGGTTTGCAACTTGGATACATTGCAAATTATTTCTGATTGATTGCAAGGTTGTTACAAGAAGGTCATCCAAATATTTATCAACACTATTATCTAGTGCCCTTTATCACTTATCTACTCATCTAGGATTTTGGATCTCATATATGGTTTGATAAATAGGGAAGGTGGGTTAGCCCCTTATAATATATAGATTTTGTTAGAATTGGCTATGGATGCCAAGATCTATGGACCAAATAGAAAGCACAAGAAGAGAGAGAATAGTGTGACAAGAATAAACTGTATTCAATGTCAATATGATATGATTCAATGTGTGTCCAAATGTAGTAGAGACCCCTTGGTTATATAGCCAAGGTGAGAACATAGGAGTGCATAAAATTATGACAAGTGTCATAATCTTATGACATGAGACAACAATGAAAAGCTATCACTTCACCTAAAGTGGAAAGTGATAATGTGATAACCACCACAAATAGTGGATCTCCCACAAAAGGTGGAAACCTAATCACATGATATGTCCATGAAAGGTGGAGGTGATAAAGTAATAAGAAGATAAGTCCACCAAAGGTGGAAATTCTCCAACAACTCCTATGTGGTCCCTAAGTAAACTTAACTAAGGTGTAATGATGACCTGGGACAAAGTACAAAACATTTAATTACACCAACACCCCCCCTTAAGTGCAACTTAGGGAGAATCAAACAATGCAAGATGGGTCCCGGCAACTAGGCCATGCTAGGTACCCATGTACAAATGCAATGCAATCTCTCACAAACGGAGAAAAGGAGAAAACCCAGTGGGACAAAACTCCTCTCCAAAAGAGAGATGAAATACAATAATGGAAATGCTCTCAATGATACATGAGAAGGTAAAAACCCCATGTGAGGAAAAAGAACCCCCCATAGGAGAGAATTAGAAGAGAGACAAGGAAGCCCCCCCTCAATGTTGAGTCTCTTGCAATGATGGTAGAAGCTCGACATTGAATGCTGAAGATGATCCAATTTCTCCGAACAACGTTCCTCCCCTTAGGAAGAAACAAAACCAAGGATGTATGCAAGATGTATGATGTCTCTGAAGCATGCTCAAGTGTCTCCATGTCAATGCCGAAAGATGACACACTCCAAACAGGCGTTCTAGGCCACACTGCTGAAGTGTACAATCCAACATCTAATAGAGATGAATGTAGAACATGAACCAAAGAGAAAGATATCCCCTCTAAAGAAAAATAAGCCTCCTCCAAACATTGTCCAAAAGTATCCACACTCACGCCAAACTGCAAAGAATGATCATGTAGAGAATGAACAAGAGGCTCAGAGTGTTCCCTCACAACAACTGAAGAAGGAGCATCTTCATCAAAGAGAAGATGAATGTCATCAATGGTGTCCCCCAAATCTGCAAGATGAGACTCCACAAACAAGTCTGAAATACCTGTCAAGAAGTCATCCAAAGTAGCCATATCTGGAAGACAATGTATATCCTGTTGCACTAAATCACAAGGAAGCCAAACTGTGGAATCACAAGAATCATCAACTGCAATAGTAGATGGAGGAGATGAAATGCATGGCTCAAGTACTGGATCTAATGTGAGAACTCCCAAGTTCAAGTAGCCAAATGTCTCCTCTGAATCATGGTTCACACTAGAAGTGTGATCAACAGTCGAAGGAACAATGTCACCATCAGAAGCAAAATCTGCAAAGGTATACAATCGAGATGAATGATCAACCACCCCAGTAGCAATGATCTCTCTACTCTCCAAGTCTTGAATGATGACTGAATCAGGGGTGAACTCCACAGTTCTCCCATCTCCAGCATGTGTAATCTGATAGATGGAAAGAAGATTGTTCATCAAATGAGGAACACACAAAACATCCTGAAAAGTGTTGTTCCCAAAACTAATAGATCATTTCCCTATTACACTCATGTATGTATTGTTTCCCATCAAGATAGGAGACATAGAACAAGGCTGAAATGAAGAGAAAATAGACTGCAAAGATGCCATATGATGTGATGCTCTTGAATCTAGAAGCCATCTACTTGATCCTGGACTTGAATAAGCACAAAGAGCTTGACCTTTATATTCTAATGTAGATGCTTGACCTTTGTCCTTAGACTGTTTTGAAGAAGAAGGAGAAGAAGGTGATTCAGACATTCTAGAAGGCAAATCAATTTGATTCTTTTTGAGAAGATTCTTCAACTCACCAATGTCCTTCTTATAACAATAGTGTTCTTCATGTCCATCCTTCTTGCAATATGCACAAAAACACCTCTCCTTCTTAAATGATTCCCCTTTGAAAGAGGATTTTTTCTTTGTTTGATCTGAATGTGGATTATTCTTTGCTTTCTTATGTTTCTTATCTGATTCTGATTCCTTCACTTGATTAACCAACAATGCCTGAGATTTAGTAGTCTTGATGAGACCGATTGAGATAAGCTTTTGTTGCTCATGTATCAACATCTCAGAAAATGATTCAAATGAAGGTGTAGTATATGCAGACCCCATAGTCAATCTATGAGTATGAAAGCTAGAAACAAAAGAAGCATAATTAGGACCAAGTTTGTTCATTGTATTGTAGACCAACTGAATGTCCTTCTTATCAATTCCACATGCTTTACATTGCTCTCTTAGATCATTAACCTTAGTGATGTAGTCTTGGATGTTGTCAAAGTTCTTAGGATCGAGGCTCATCAGGTCATTATCAATTTGATAACCTCTTACTTCATCTGTAGTACCATACAATATTTTCAATTTTTCCCAAGCTTCATGAGAATTGTTACAAGATTCAATCTGAAACAAAAAATCTTGAGAAACAATTCTATGAAGACATCCAAGAGCTTTGGTATGTTTTGATCATCCATTTTAACTTTTTATCTACATCTGTAGGTTCAGGCACCTTATTTTCAACATATAGAGAGTGACCTTCTGTCATTAGAATACTCCATGCATTTTGATGCCATGTTGAATAATTATATGATGTAAGCAAAGGAACCTTAGAATGATCCATGAAAATGAGAGAGCACAAGCAAACAGATAAAAAATATGCACCAAGAGACCCCCCCCCCCAAATCACTCAATCAAGAAACCCCCCAAGCAATATTTGATTTGGCACTTTATACTTAGTGCGTTTACAATTTCCACTACCAAAAAATAGCAAAGTGGACTTTGATCTTGGTACATGCAGATGCCAAAATAGGCCACCGATTCAAGTACAATTTTTGGTACAAAATGAGATCAATCTAATCATACCAATGAGAATTACATGAAAAATTATGCACTTCCAAAAAAAACAGCACCCAAAAATGTTACCGTAGGAGCAAGTTATGAGCTCCCAAAGTTCTCAAAATGAGGACGAAGCAGCAACACTTGTGAGAATCTGCAATTTCTGGAAAAACTAGAAGCCAAAACCAAAAATTTATTGCACCACAGTGTAGATCACGAAAAATTAGCCCAAATCAAAACAAAATTGCTTGAGAAAAGGAGCCAAAATGACTAAGTTATGAAGCTTCAAAGTCGGACTGCAAAATCTAAACTGCAAACCGTGAGGGGGCCAAAAATTTCCAAATGTACGTTGACGTCATAATTTCAAAGGATTAAATTTGACGTCCTATCAGACGTCGCCAAAAAAAAAGCACCTACCGAAAACGCTCGCCGGAATATTCCTTTTCTTCCCGGGATATTTGCTCGGCTGTCGGTAAACTTTTTCACTGTCGGATTTTTATGTGACTGCCGGAATCTAGATTTTTGGCTAGATTTTGGATTTCGACTGCCGGATTTTGGATTTTTGGCCGAGAGTGGTGCCCGCGGGTGGGGAGAGGGGTCTGCCCCACCGAATAGGATCCCGCCACGTGGCAGAGGTACCAAATTAGGTGGCAGGGTACAATATGTGGACTGTACTCTATACTCCGCACGCAAAAGACCTTTTTTTTATTTTATTTTTATAAACTTCTCAAATCAATACAAAAAAAAAATTGATACAATTTTTTTTCAAAAATGAATTCTAAATTCTTTTTCGGCAAATAAAATATATATTTTTTTTTCAAAAATCGTACCAGCAATAATGGCGACCTGGGGGGCCGTACGGCTCTTCGGGCAAATTTTTTTTTGCCTCACCGGATGACTTGCTCCAAAATGGACGAATGGACAATCGATCTTAGGGTTTTTGGCCCTTCTGGATGCAATGGCAGGGTCGGATTTGACCCAAAATGCTCCAAAAATGTAGTTACCTTCTAGATCTGGCAACCACAATGCAGCTTCAAACCCTCATAGATTTGGCTTCGTATGTCCGATTTGGACGAAACAAAAGGCAAAATCGACTTTCTCGAACCTTCTAGACGCAATGGTGAGTTCAGATTTGCACCAGCAAGCTCCGATATAAACCTGCAATAAAGAGCCAAAAATGGAACTTCCCCAAATCGGGTAGCTCTTTTCAGAAAAAGACTCTCCAATGGCACCCAACCCGCTCTGATACCATGTAGAATATACCGGCGATAATTTCAGAGAATATACCGGGCCAAAAATAATTTCCGACAGAATTTTCTGGCAAAGGAGCAAATTTTTTGGTTGACGGGCATTTGATCGTCAAATTTATGGATATGACCTGCTGACATCAGCGCCATGTCAGCGCCCATTTGAAAGTTTTGGCCCCCTCACGGTTTGCAGTTTTGAATTTGCAGTCCGACTTTGAAGCTCCATAACTTGCTCATTTTGGCTCCTTTTTTTGAGCAATTTTTTTTTATTTAGGCTAGTTTTTTGTGATCTACACTGTGGTGTAATCAATTTTTGGTTTTGGCTTCTGGTTTTTTCAAAAATTGTAGATTCTCATAGGTGTTGCTGCTTTGTCCTCATTTTGAGAACTTTGGGAGCTCATAACTTGCTCCTACGGTAACATTTTTGAGTGCCATTTTTTTTTAAAGTGCATAATTTTTCATGTACTTCTCAGTGGTATGATTAGATTGATCTCATTTTGTACCAAAAATTTTACTTGAATCTGTGGCCTATTTTGGCATCTGCATGTACCAAAATCAGAGTCCACTTTGTTGTTTTTGGCAGTGGCAATTGTAAACGCACTAAGTATAAAGTGCCAAATCAAATATTTCTTGGGGGGTTTTCTTGATTGAGTGATTTGGGGGGGTAATCTTTTGCCTTTGTTGGTTTATGTCTCTTGATTGGTCTATTGTGTGACTAAGTTGAGGAGTTTAATATGGGCATACAAAAACATCTTGCTGTAATAAGGTTAAATCCATGGAACTTTAAGTCTTGCCAAGATGGAATTCTAACACTAGGTGGCTCAATCTTTTGCCATATCTCTATGGACTAGTTCCTAAACCTTCATCAAAATGGAAAAGAGTTGTGTGGGACATAAAAATAGAACATATTGTGGGATTAATTGGTTGTAATATTGATATTGATATACTAATTGCCAATGATGATATTGAGATCCCTCGTGAACTTATGACCAAACTTTGGGAGATGTATGGAGACTCGAATGAACCTCCATTTCCAGAGGATCCTGTTGCGGATTGTCTTGTTCCACTTGCAGAGTTTCGACCTATTGATGATAAAACAGCTGAAACACTTGTTGATTGGGAAAGGTATGGTAGTTTTGATGACACAGAACCTTCTACTTCTCCTCCTACAGAGACATCTATTGATACTTCAGTTTCTATGGCTCCTAATCCAGATTTAGAGGGTTCACCTTCTTCATCTATGAGTCAAGATCTTGAGGCTGAGGACTCTTGTGATCTAGCATTGGAAGATTCATCTACTGTTGTAGTTGATGATGTAGACATGCAAAATTGACATCATACATCTCGCTCTAACATCATGCATCGAATTCTGCTATTAATCAATTAAAGCAGTTTATTGATTAATTTACTAAGGTTCATTAAATAAATCAAAATTATTTAATCAAATCCTTAAAGTTCTTCTCATTTGATTTATCAAATGTCACTTCTTAATATCATCCAAGTTAATTAATCTACATTAATTAACTTCTAATCATGATTATCATTCTCCAGCTTTTGACTCAACCAGAGTCAAATCCAAACTCCTAACTAACCCACCCACTTGCACCAATAAATCATTTATTTGATTTATAATTCCTCTAATTACATTCAAAATGGCATCATAATGGAATATTCTTCCATTTTGAATCTTCCCCCCAAAAGGGACTTGTCCCTTCCAACAAGGTTTTAAATGCTATTTGCACAAGTCAACATAGCATTTATTACACCTTTCATCCCCCCAAAACATGTCAAGTCATGCAAAATTCAAATTCAAATTGGCACATTGGCCAAGACTTGCACATTCCTCACCCTCTCATAGCTTGACAAGTGTCATCTTGTCATTTGCTTATGAATGATCCCACATTCATCAAACTCTCTAAATCTCTCAACCTTGAATCTATAAATGCAAAGCATTTCAACACAAAACAACAACACACAACTCATGCTCATTGTAAGGTTACTCTCCACTTGTGAGAACTGATCTTGCTTATCATCACACCATTTGCTTAGCAATATTTTCTGATTGCAAGGTCACTCTCTCCATTTGAGAGGATATCTTGCTCTTCATCCATCATTTGGCAATTTTTTGCTTATCAAGGGGGTGGGAAAGGGCTTTTCTTTCCACATTTCAAAAGGCACCACTCCCACTATGGGATAGATATGGATACTATTTTAATATGCTTTCAAGTTTTCTTATTTGGTCTTTTAGAATTTTGTTTAGCATGCTAGATATGATTCATTATCTCATAGGGATTACTATAATTTGCTAACAATGTTATTCTATGTCAATGAATCACCATTTTGCAGATTTTAGTGTCCACAAAATGGCGCTAGAAGGAGGGCCTGCTTGGATTTCAGCTTTAACATCTAGATTTAAATTAAGTTTTCTTTGAGAACTAATATGACAGTCTGAACATAATGTTTCATCTGCTGGAATGTTTCTAAAATCCTAACATGTTTCATTTGTGTTCATGCATTTTGGATACATTTTATGTATCTAAATGACAGTTCTTGCAAGTATTCGCTAACAAGAGGATTAAACACATATATAGGAATAAATAAATAAAAATTTACTAGGAAGTTTCTAAATGCGTACAAGAGGATGGACCATCTGTAGGGATTCCAAGCCTCTACTCTCACTGCTGCACCTCTTTGCTATGCATATCTATGTTCTCTCACTTTAAAATGAGGCACATATCTTTACCTTGCAATATGTTTTGGCCAATTTCTTTTCGAATTGCTTCAACTATTTTGGAATCAACAGGGCTTCCTGTTCCATCTGCCACATAGAATATATTTACTGCCTTTGCTCCCCTGGTGTTGACTTTTTTTCTTGTAACTGATAATCCATTCTCATGAAATATGTGAGTCACATCTGAGAGGAGGCCTACTCGATCACTACTGCATAGTTCAAATCGCAATCCCTCTGAGACTCTTCTTTCTGTAGTTGCATCTATAATGATCATTTTTTTTTCTCTAAGGTATTATGTGAAACAGTCCATGTGATTTGTCTATGCTGCCGCGCATTGCATACACACCTGCCAGGCAGCAAGAATGTTGGTCGAAGATTGATAAATGCAGTTCTATACTTGTTGGTTTCGTTTCTAGAATGCATCTAAGACCTCTCTCGTCGAAAACTACCTATGCTTTGCGCCTTTGTTTGAGGCACCCTGTCAAATAAGTTTGAGAACTTTTCGTTTTCTTCCATTCTCTTCACTGCCTCCACACCCATAGTGAAGAAGCTCTTCTTTCCTTTATGCTTTGAGGAACATCCATAACTGGCTGAAAGGTCATATTCTACCATCGATAGCAAGGAAGCCGGTCAAAAGTTGAGGAGCTCACTAGTTTCGCGCCTACAATTTTTATTAGCTTGAAAGTTTCTAAAGCATTTTCAATTTCAATTGTTATTTAGTATTATTTAATATCCTGACGTTGTCTGTTTGGTGCAGGTTAAGTTATTTTGATACTACGCCTTTACTACACCTTTCTAGACTTTGTTTGAATTGCTAAACACTGCCATGATTGCATCTTCTGCAGATTTTTTCTAAATGTCAGGATGTACTTTCCCGTGTGGTAGAAGATAACCAAATAGAATGAATGGTATCGCAAAATATAATCCAAATATGTTTTATACACTTCAAAATATGTGGTCACGCCAGATCTTATGTAGATCCTACAGTCTGTACATTCTGACAAAGGCTATGGAATTCGGCCATTCACCTGCCAATCGAATTAACTTGAAAGTTTTAAACGCCACTTGTTCAGCTATCCTTCTGAATGCCATTTAGTGGTATTTATTAGCTAATTTCTCACCTGCCAATTGCATCGGTCTTTCATGTACCAATCACATCAACTTTAATCATAACATTCATCGTGGCTCAAGAAACATCACCTCCAGTCAAGCCTAGATTCATATCTAGTTGTTATAGATTGAGTTGCGATTAGATGGTAGGGCCTTGGTCGAGACCTAGGAGCATTCGTGGCAAGGAATGAGCATAAGTAGCTAATGGATCAAAGATAGAAATAACACACTTGCATTTTATGGTTGACCAGCATCACCTTCGAGTGACAAATCCAAATCCAGCAAAGTCAAGTGCGTGCCTTTATGATTGTCAGTATGGGTGACTATTCTAAGGAAATTCATCATTGCAGAGCATATCTGATAAGTCCCCATAGTTAATGTGATTTGCTAACTCTTGGATGAGCTAACGTTTATTTGAATTATTCTATCAAACAACCAGCGTATGCTTCCATTGGGACACAGGCAGAGACTGCTGGTCAAAGGGAAAAATAAATAAATTATGGAGGGCAGTATTTCGCGCAGTTGAAGCATTTGATTATTCCTTTTTATAATTGTGTTTGGTATGGTGTAGGTATTCCACCCCTACTACTTTCTAAATGCTTTATCTTACTTGGAAGATTGTTATCATATAATTTTCAGTCAGTGGCTTTTATTTTATTTCTTTAAAAAAATCTTGGAAGAGGTAAAAGTTATGTTTTGGTCTTAATCAAAAACTATCAAACAATGCTCTTTGTTATAAATCTAGAAAATGATTTGATATTGGAGTAAAAAAGTTTGAAGTGTGCCACTAGAATTCACTTTCATCAAAGATATCTTTTAACGCACACATTGCAGTTATGGAAATCAGTAAATATCATTGGTTTTGTTGTCTTGATATTGTGTTTTTCTATCCATTACTATTGAATATCATATTGTTCAATCTTATTTTTGTTGTTCCTTTGCACTAAATATTGATGTTTTCTTTGAGTGCAGAATTAGTGAACTATTGGATTGGTGAACGATTACTTCTTAGCATTTGTTCTTTTAAGCAATCTATTCTCTCAAATGTTTCTTGAATACATTGATATTCAACTTGCAGATTTAAATATGTTGATAAATGCTTTGCAGATTTCTTGAAAATAACGAAGGAACAAAGTTGTGATCAAGCGAAAATGAAGACGAATATAGTGGACTTGGAGGTTTTTCTTGCAAATAGAAACTTGAAAAGCATTTTTTAATGCTTGTTTGGAGCTCCCATTTACTACCCTTTTTTTTCTGTTTTTAGCTAACTCACCTTTCAATTTGGGCTTAAAATCAATCAATGGCTTGATCTTTTCAAAGTTGGTTAAAATTGAACCTGAAACACTTACTAATTTTCAATTTGGACTTAAAATTGAACAAGTCAAACTTCACATTTCGATTGGTGTTTTTAAAAAAAACTCATCACTGCTTTTGAGGTATAAAATGAACAAGTGCTTGTCATGTTTTGCAATATTTTTCACAACTTAATATCATTTAAAGTGTGTATGTGCTTCTCTCGTGCTTCACAGCGATCTTGAGAATCAAAAGCATTTTGGTGATATTAAGTTGTCAAAAATATTGCCTCCACACTTCGATTTGGGATCTAAAAATTGAACAAAACATGCGAGTGTGAGCGCGATATATTGCGGAGGTTCTCCCCTTTGTTTTTCAACGAAGGTTGTGTGAACGACGGGATATGTTAGCTCGCTATTGTTTATCTTAGAGGGCCTGCCTTGTGGGAAAAAGTAATCACCCAAGGGAACGACCCAACCGGGAACACGCTAAAGCCAAGCGACTTCCACCCGGGATATAAGTGTGGATATTGGAACAAAGGCCAATATCACGAGGATTATTCCGACGAGATGGACAGCAATGGACTCTCGCCGACGTTGGATAATCCCCCACGAACGGAATGCCCGAATTAGAACCCTTGTTTAGAAATTGGCCAAAACCTTATCTATCTTGTTGGTGCAAGAGGTCATGTCCTCTGAAGCCGCCCCACATAACATGCGGTCTTGTTGTGGAAATGGAAAGTATGCCATGGGAGATTCATGGGTACTAATGCTTGGCTGACCCGAATAAGTGAGTGCCGTGGAGGGGAGCCAGTGTGGTCAAGCATTTAGCCATTCGCACAAGATATGCGCAGCTGGATTTATCCAAGTGGGAACCCAACAAGGTATTGTCTCATCAACCTAGGAGTGTGAAAGTGCTTGGAAAAAACACATTGCTTGATCTTGAAAACATTTGGAAAACAAACATACACAAAAACCTTGAAATTTCAAACACCTTGTGGGGAACAAATACCTATTGACGAACTTGCCCACTCTTGCTTTCCCTAGGAATCACATTCCTAGAGGTTTCTAAGTGTGCAAATTCTACCATCATTTGTTTCCAATAAGGATAAACATAAGGAACTTTTGCCCTATTTTCCTCGATTTCCGCATAAAGGACCTTGTGGAATGAGAAAGACAATGGGACATTAGACATATAGTTTGAAAACCTAAGCAAGCAAGTGTGTTGGTAAAAAGAATTCACTAAGAGAAGATAAAAGACAAAATTGATTACACATGTGTTTTCTAACATGATCAAAATCCCAAAAATCGAAGTTCAAAAAGCTTAGTGTGAAAGCTAGTGAGGAGCGTCTTGAGATCCTGAATTGTTTGAAAGGTTTACTTTCCTCTCATAGGAAATATAGCGTGTCCTTCAACACCAAGGTCTTGTAAGCAGAAGTGTTATTCTAGGTCAAGTCTAGGATCAAATTCAATCACTTTCATCCATCTTCAAACATCAAAATCAATCAAATTTCCATCTCACCAACAACTCTTGGAAACTTTGTAAACATCTTTTATGCTAAACTCTTAGGCTAAATCAAATCACTTTGTTTGACTTAACACAACTAGTCAAACCATCATCCTATACACGAGTTCTCTCTTGGATAATACAACTTCCTAGGGTTTACGAGTTCATCTTGTTTGGCTTAACACACCCAGCCAAATTATCAAATCATCACCTCGTTTGACTTGACGCACTTAGTCAAACTACCATCTTGTGAGAGTTCACTCTTGGATAACACAACTTCCTAGAGTTTTACAATTACATTCATCACTTTTGTTTGGCTTAACACATCTAGTCAAACCATCAATCCAATCACGATCAATCAAGTCCTAAAAGTTTAGCATTCCCTTCAAAGTTTCTTTAAGAGTTCCACTCATCCATATCACTCATTTTTCGTTATCTCATCCTCATCATCACTTCGATCCTTCAATTATCCTAGTTATTTGCTTCTCTGAACCTAAGGTTTAGACCGATCTAAAGGATTAGAGGTTCATCTCTTACATTCTTGAAAATTGATCTTCATTTTATGGTTCAAACTCGATCTCAACACAAGAGGGACATGGAATATAAATTTGATCCATCCATCATGAGCAATTCGATCCAACCAAACTATCCAAGCCTTGCAATACCATTTGATTATCAAAGCTTGTACAATGCATACATGGGAGCATTATCTCATACAAATATCAATGGTACAACGAATGTGAGTATGCCCGATCCAAAGTTTGGAACATATTTCCCAATGATAGATTCAAATCCAAGTCCAAATCTGCAAATCTATCAACCAAACGCCCAATGCATGAGTTTTCCAAACAAAATTATCCCACAAAATCCATACATACCAAGTGCAACTTTACCAAACATGACCATTTCAAATCCACACTTGGTAAACTTTGGGGTCGACATATTTTCAAATCCCATCAATGTTGTTCAAAATCCAAGCAATATGTTGACAACTCTAGGTATTGATCCAAGTCAGGGTAACCCCATGCAAAATCAAAGTTACCTAAATCAAGGCAATATGATTCCCAACCACAACAATGTTCAATTTCAATCTATCATGCCAAATCAAAACATCATACCAAATCATCCCATTTTTCCATCGATATCGCAACAGCAGATGGCAACTATCCAAGCAACCCCAACAATCAACACCAGTCCCATTCCACCACCACCACCACCACCGCCAAAACACAGCACGACCAATTCATTCTCCATCATGTTGCAAGCTGCATAAGAAGCTTCCCGCAAAAAGGCACTCCAAGCCCAACAAGCTACACAGCTAGTTGCTCAGCAAGCACAAGCAGCTCAAGCAACCCAACAAGCGCAAGCGCAAGTAGAATTCTATGCACTATTGCAATCAATCCAAGAAGAAGTAGCACAACAAAGAGCCCAACAAAAAGCTTTGTTAGCACAAAAACAACATGACGAACAACAAGCGTTGTTGGCTCAGCAGCAAACGCGGGCCTTACCCGCCCAACAAAGCTTGCAACAGATTCCCACCGCAATTGTTGAAAACAATGATCAAGATCTATCCATCAATGAACACATTGAAGATGTTCCCATCTCATTCAATGATCAAATCATCATACACCAAGAGGCACTTTTCAATCACGATCAAAACTCACTGATGATACCCAACAATGATCAAATCCAAGAAACATTAACATCATTCGATCCTATGTTTGAGAACAGTGACAATCCCTCCACCAAAATTGTTGAAAACAATGATCAAAATCAATCCATCAATGAACACATTGAAGATATGTCTACCCCATCCATTGATCAAATCATCGTTCATCAAGAGCCACTTTTTAGCGATCTATTTCAAGATGTGTTAACATTATTTGATCCCATTGACATAAACCAAGATCCATCCACCAATGATCGTGTTGACAATGTCTCTACATCACCTAACGAGTCAAAGGACATATTTCAAGAACTTATTCCAAAGCATGATCAAAATCTTCCATCAAGGTCTAGCAATGGCCCTTCCAACAACATATTGACATCCTTTGACCCCATGGTTAAAGATATTGAAGGAATCCCTATCTCAACATTTGATTCAAATCCTCTCAAAGTTCAAGAGAATATTGAGCCACTTCCTAATGAAGATATCCAAGAAAGATGTCCATCCTTTGAAATTGACCCATGTCAAGAACGTGATCAAAAGCATGGCGAAAGCAATTCCAGAATTAGTCAAAATCAAGAATTTGTATCTCCAAGATACTACAATGATCTAATGGGCACTCTTTTATCTATACAAGATGCCGCAAATGATGATCATATCCACATAGGACATACTCCTCCATCTACCAATGAGATGCTTTCTTTGGATGGACACACAGATGATCTTCATTCAAAACAAGAGTCTCATACTCTTGAAATCATTACTAGGAAACAAGAGTCTCCTACTCTTAACATTGGTACACATGATCAAGATGTAGAGAAATGCAGAGACATATCAGAAATGGATCATGAAGAAGGCTTGTACATAATTCATGAATCAGAAACATCCTATGAAGTGAGCCAGGAGGAATACTTTTGTGTAGACAGTGAAGCATCAATACCTCTAGAAGAAGCACTACAAGATCAAGCCAAAGAGATCAATCAGGAATTTATCCCACATGTGGAGGATCCTATCACTTATAAAGTTGGATCACTCACCTTTCTTAGAGCAAGCTATCTCGTCAATAAAGAAGCTGACACTTTTGAAGATCCGCCACAGAGTAGAGAAGGATTAGCACCTTGTTTCCAAGGTAAATCATATCCTATGGCAAATAAAATGTTTCAACAGATGAATTATCAAGGCAAAGGATTGGGCCTACATGAACAAGGTATCCTAGAACCAGTGCAAATTTTTGGCAATCCTAAGCATCAAGGCCTTGGTTACTCAACAATCAAGGGATCTCAACATATTGGTAATATTATCACCATACTGGGGGTAACTTCGTCTCGAGCAAACATCAACATAGGGAGCACGGAGAATCCTTATGATGAAACTGATGCCAATACTACAACCCGTCATGTCACGAATCTTCATCCACCCATCACCCCATCCACGAATTGGGACCAACATCAAAAGAAAGACTTGAATCGAAGCATGAAGAACGTTATCAAAGAAAAAGAAGCTAAGAAGCATATTGGACAAATCAAGTATATATGGATACCAAAAAATACAAAGAAAGATTATCCCTATCAAACTCCATCAGTCAAAGAAACTATGGGGCAAAATAAAAATGGGGCAAGTATCCATCAAAGATTTCCACAAAGGAAAAAGCAGGCTTCTCAAGCAACGTACAAAGTGTATCAAGCAATTGGTCCAAATTCCATGCACACTTCCATATCCACCCATTATTGCTCATCTTCCCAAGTTTGGAGAGTCAAAGGTTCCAAACTGCCAACCAATCCATCTTTTATACCTAAACACACTCCATCCACGCCTCCACGCACGATATCCAATTCTCATATTGACCATGTATTGGCAGCGACCCTTCATCATAAGGATTCAGAAGGCACTCTATCGCGATGTGCGCACAAAGACAGAGTTAACTCCGGTATCAGCAAAGCAGATCAAGAATCTCAAAAGTTGCATTCAAGTGCATGTATCTTGGCAAGACAACTTCTACAAGCAGGATATCAATGGAACATTATGACAGAAGCATCAACATCAGCACCACTAGGTGGTTCAGTATCAGCTTAAAATCTCTCAGAAAATACAAAAAAATCAGAAAAATGTCCTGAAAAAATGGTCACCTTGATGAAAACCTGGTAAACAGGTGTCTTGGTGACAATAAAAAAATACAAAAATACAAAAAAATCCAAAAAAAAATCAGAAAAAGGATTGAAAACAGTAAAGAAAAAAATCATCCTCCAGTGAAAACCGCTTCGGTGGCGCTTTGGACAAGTACCATGATGAAAACCTGGCAAACAGGCGTCATGTGTAGAATCAAGCATCTATGTGCGCCAGTTCACAAGAAAGCATCTTATCACATCCATAATGAAGCCAACATTCCATCCATATCATCCGTTCATCCATGAACGGTTTATCCAATCCATTTTCCATCTACATCCATACTCCAAGTTATCTTGATCTTGGAAAATTTTGGTGCACGCTTTACACTTGCTTATGGTAAACATCTTGACACGGGTCATTTTCATTGATCCCATCCTATCCAACGCTATCTGAGCCTTGAAGCATTATCCGAATGAGCGTTCCTCTATTCTGAGCACCCTTATCTTATCGCAAGATAATCCATATCCATTTGTATCCAAGAATTCACCCATGGTATTCCAAACATTGCTAGACACTGGGGGCAGATATTTACATCTTGCTTCGAGAATAAATCTTGATCTATATCTTCCCACTTATGTGGTGATCCGAACATTGGAAAACATAAAATCAAATTGGTCAAAACATTTGTGAGAAAAAATCCCAAATCACTAGCCCATGGCATATTTTGACAAGAAAACATTCCTTATCAAGCGTTATCCTTCATCGAACATCAATCCAACAATCCATATCAGTCGCATCTAGTGCGCACATCAGCATCACATCAAATCATCAAAGCTATTTTGTTCCAAATCAAGCTTCATCTTGATCAATCGAATCCAATCAATCATCATCTTGTTTGACTTAACACACTTAGTTAAACTATCATCTTGTGCACGAGTTTACTCTAGGATAACACAACTTCCTTGGTTCTACAAGTTCATTATCATCTTTGTTTGGCTTAACACACTTAGCCAAATTATCAAATCCATAATCACCTTGTTTGGCTTAACACACCTAGCCAAATTATCCTTTTTGTACGAGTTTACTCTGGGATAACACAACTTCCTGGAACTTACGAGTGCATTATCACTTTTGTTTGACTTAAAACACTTAGTCAAACTATCAATCCATCAATCTGATTGATCAACATTAAGCTTGGTTTTCAATAAAATCCCAAAACAAAGCACTGATATCATATCATGTCCATATCCGAATCGTCAAAATCATGCGAAAATTCCAAAAACATTCAAAAAATCATCAAAAATCCAAAAACATGTCAAAATATCGGAAAATCTTCAAAAATTCATCATTGAGTCTTGTCAATCTTTCACCTTGTCGAACTACGTCGTCTCTGAGCTTGAACGTAGGCAAGGTTGATCTTTGATCATCCCCCGAGACAGTTAAGGTCAGTCCTTTAGGCGTCCATCGCAATGGCATTTGTTTGCTTATCTTTTTTATGGTTGGGTCAGTCCTTTAGGCGTCCATCGCAATGGCATTTGTTTGCTTATCTTTTTTATGGTTGGGTCAGTCCTTTAGGCGTCCGTCGCATTGGCAATCCGTTTGCCCATCTAGTCTGCATCTTAAGTCAGTCCTTTAGGCAATAAAATGACAATCTGTTTGCCCATTCCTTTATGCGTCCGTCGGATTGGCAATCCGTTTGCCCATTCTTTATGCGTCCGTCGCATTGGCAATCCGTTTGCCCATTCTTTATGCGTCTGTCATATTGGCAATCCATTTTCCCATTTATTTATGCGTCTGTCGCATTGGCAATCCGTTTGCCCTTTCATTTATGCGTTCGTCGCATTGGCATCCGTTTGCCCATCTAGTTAGGCGTCCGTCGCATTGGCATTCGTTTGCTTATCTTTTTTACATTTAGGTCATTCTTTATGCGTCCGTCGCATTGGCATCCATTTTTCCCATCTATCTCATCCACAGTCAAGTCAATTGACACAAAATCCAAAAACATTCATAAAATCTTGAAAATACCAAAAAACATTGAAAAATGTGAAAATTCCAAAAACAGCCTCAAAACATTTGAAAAAACCAAAATGGTGCATCCATTTCATCTCGCTTTCACTCGTGATTGTCATCACTCATAATAAATCATCGTCGCTTTCACCCTTTGGTGAGTTAGTCAGAAGCAAGTTTAGTAGGTTCTAAAGTGAACGCCTAATCGTCAAAGTCTCGAAGGTCTAAGTCAGTAAGTTAGCAAGTTGGTCAACTCGGAGTATCAATAGCTTATCACCCAATCAGTCCTACCAAAACCCTGATCACTACATGTCCTAGGATGAAGCTTTCCCACGATGGACATAAGCATCAGGTACCCCACATTAGTTTAGCCTGGCTAGCGATACGAAGAACATAAGCTTGTTTATTTACTTTATCTTGGTCTTTTTGACTTATCTTATTTTGCGCTCATTCCAAGGACCTCTCGATGATGCCTAAACAAAACAGGTTTAGAGAGAAAGGAATGGGGCAATGATCATTATCTTTTTATCTGTTGTGCTTGTTGGATGTTCTTGTAAAATAACTTGGCGAATAATTTCTTTGTTGGGTCCGTCCTAGCAAGGTTTCCGTATGTCAAGTGTGAACAAGATCACTCCTATCTGATTGCCGAGTCAGAGTCCATCACACTAGGCGCAACGCCATCCTGGTCCTTAATACCTTGATGCATCGCACCTATGTGTGTTATCAAACATAAAGAAAGTTACGCTCTTTATCTCCCATTCCTGGATAAGCAATACATCATCATCTTTCATCATCATCTCTAATAAAGTTGGCTTGTTGAACTTCTGCATCTTCTTGGATTCAAGGGTTGATCCCTCTCATTCTTCTATCCTATCTCATTCTTCTATCCACTTTCATGCTAACAATGCATCCATCTTGCATCCATCTTGCATCCATCCTGCATCCATCCCGCATCCTGCATAATCACGTCATCTCATTTTCATAATCATATAAGTTGTTTAAAATAATATAGATTTGTCATTCTAAGCATCTTCCAAACATCTCATTTACATCATCATTATCATCCATACATCCATTTTGAACCTCTTTATCGTGAGATCCACCTCAAATTGAATCTTTTCGCTCGATCTCTCGAGGGGGCAATGTACTAACGTACTTATTTTCGCCGAAGCATCCGAAAAATCAGAAATTTTTTAATTTCGATATCGGCAGAATCATTCTTTGAACCAATGCAACAAGTACATTGCTTCAAAGAGGGGCAAAATGTAGACATGCAAAATTGACATCATACATCTTGCTCTAACATCGTGCATCGAATTCTGCTATTAATCAATTAAAGCAGTTTATTGATTAATTTACTAAGGTTCATTAAATAAATCAAAATTATTTAATCAAATCCTTAAAGTTCTTCTCATTTGATTTAATAAATCAAACTGATTTAATCAAATGTCAAAATCCCTAAAATCTCCTAAGTTAATTAATCTAAATTAATTAACTTCTAATCATGATTATCATTCTCCAGCTTTTGACTCAACTAGAGTCAAATCTAAACTCCTAACTAACCCACCCACTTGCACCAATAAATCATTTATTTGATTTATAATTCCTCTAATTACATTCAAAATGGCATCAAAATGGAATATTCTTCCATTTTGAATCTTCCCCCCAAAAGGGACTTGTCCCTTCCAACAAGGTTTTAAATGCTATTTGCACAAGTCAACATAGCATTTATTACACCTTTCATCCCCCCAAAACATGTCAAGTCTTTCAAATTCAAATTTGAAAGTGGCACATTGGCCAAGACTTGCACATTCCTCACCCTCTCATAGCTTGACAAGTGTCATCTTGTCATTTGCTTATGAATGATCCCACATTCATCAAACTCTCTAAATCTCTCAACCTTGAATCTATAAATGCAAAGCATTTCAACACAAAACAACAACACACAACTCATGCTCATTGTAAGGTTACTCTCCACTTGTGAGAACTGATCTTGCTTATCATCACACCATTTGCTTAGCAATATTTTCTGATTGCAAGGTCACTCTCTCCATTTGAGAGGATATCTTGCTCTTCATCCATCATTTGGCAATTTTTTGCTTATCAAGGGGGTGGGAAAGGGCTTTTCTTTCCACATTTCAAAAGGCACCACTCCCACTATGGGATAGATATGGATACTATTTTAATATGCTTTCAAGTTTTCTTATTTGGTCTTTTAGAATTTTGTTTAGCATGCTAGATATGATTCATTATCTCATAGGGATTACTATAATTTGCTAACAATGTTATTCTATGTCAATGAATCACCATTTTGCAGATTTTAGTGTCCACAGCATTCAACCAAAATGATTGAAGACCAATAAAAGGATCCCTAATCATTTCATTAGTAATTTGCGTAACAAAATACAAAAGGAGAGAATCTATTCTAAAATTTGCACTTTCTCATTCAAATGCCATCACTATTGTAAAACCATTATGCCTATTACAAACTCAAATTAACCTATGACTCAACACTAATTCTATTTCCTTATGCTTGTATTATAGAATTCTTTACAATGAGTTTAAAAGCTCTCTCAACCAAAGACCCGTGCAATTGGTGTTGAATTCCCTTTTATAAGAACAAGGGAGCAAACAAGATTCAGGCCAAATTGCAAATTTAGTCACATTTAAATTTCATTTCAAACATCCCCAAATCAGTTAAATTTGTACTTCCAAAAGGGGGAAAATCATATAAGACAAAATTTGTTTCATAATGCTAGAGAAGATACTTCCTGCCCTCCAAAGGGAATCTTTCATCATTGTAGTAGCACCATCCATGAGCAAAGCATATTTTCCATGAGAAAAATTGCAGTCCGCGTGTACACCAAGTCAATAGAAACTAAAATAAGAAAGCAATAAAAGGGAGCAACACAAACCACATCCACATCAACACCTTAGTCATCAATTTCATAATTGGGAGGGGATAATGTTTTACAATACTTCATCCAAGGCTTAATTTATAAACTTTTCAAGCCATTTATTATACTCCTCCTCAGCAGGTCATTGTGTATCCAACAATTTCTACACCTTAGTGTTGTGTTGGTTGTATCTAGCATCCATCAGTATCTTGGCCTCCTTCACAAATGTATCCAAGCACACCTCAATTCATGTCATGTTATCAATATATGCATTCAACATGGTGTAATCTATGAGGTTGATCATTCTCTTAAAGTGTGGGAGAAGACCTCCCAACTCATCTTTCCAATAAGCAAAATCCTTCAATTCACTCTCATCATTCTATATCTTTGGCATGCCATGCCCCTCCATATCTCTAAACATTTTCAATTTATTTTACAACTGCATACCCAACTTACCATGAAACATTGTAATTTCACTTAACAAATACAGTGCCTTTATCAAATTACGAATGTTAGTTCGAACCTCAGAGTCCTCTTGCATATTAGGCATCATTTCTTTAAGTGCTCCAGCCGTGACATTCCACTTGCTGGACAGTCATTATGAAAATCATTTTAGACCTGCACATATCTCTTGTGGGCATCATGAATGTTTTTATAAACATCCCATACATTGCCAGACTTGGGCACTAACTTGTAACCCTATGCTTTAGAATGTCATAAAAAATGTTATCAACAACCTTGGCAATTTCCTCCTTGGCTCTCTTAACATTATCTTTTTCTATTTGCAATTCTTTCTTTAAACTCTAAATTCTCAATGCCAAAGTTTCCCTCTCTTGTACAGACAGATCAGAGGAAGAATTTTTTGGAGGGCAAAGCTCTTTGTGCCGAGCTAGCAGCAGTAGCAACCCCTCTGTTATATTCATCCAACAACTTATTGTACTTATCCAATAATTTCTCATATTTGTCTTGTGAAATCTTAGTTGTGTCCACACTTAACATAACAACATACATAGTTAGTTGTGCAACTGCAGTAGCAGTCATCTTAGTAGCTCTTTTTACAACTATAATGTTAATTTCTTGCTCCATAGATTTGACAACCTCGGGTTTCCTAGTATTTGGTGTCATGGAGAAAATTGCAAGGGTATGCAATTTTGGGCTAAACCCCAAACCAAACACCTTATTGTCAAAATTCTCTTCAGATATAGAAGCATTGGGATCCTTTCTTATTGCATTTAGTGCAATAGTAGATGTAAGCTCCCACCCAGGCAATAATAAAAAACCACTTCCTTTGACCTTCTCTCTTGCCTCTTGGGGTGTTATGGCTCCAATCTCTTCAATTATCTTATCTTCTTCTTCCTTTTTAGCTTCCTCTTGAAGTGAAGGATCAACATTTAGTTTTGCTTCTTCTATCCTCTTCTTGATGTCAGAGCTTCTCAATTGGATGACAAAGTCCCTGAAATTATTAGTCTGGACAAAGGTTTCATCACTCATAAAATCTCTACAAGCCTTGATTCTGACATCATCATCTTGATCTTCAAAGTAATCCCATTTTACTATTTTGTTGGTAGGAACAACAACATTTAGAGCATCCTCCTTTTCAGGGGAGGGGAACCTTTAATCAACTTCTTGCTTCATAGGAACATGCTCAATAGATTCTTCAGGTGCATAATCTTAACCACCTTGCTTAGTTGTTGAATACTTCACCAGTGGGGTGACTGTAGGTTTCTTTCCTGTCTCCTTTGTCCACACTTGAGTGCCTTGAGTTGTGGAGTGAGTCGGTTGACTCCTCACTTGTGCATCATGATGGTCCTTGGCAAATTTGGCTTTTATTTCAACCCCTTTAACCTTATCAAAAAATATTTCATCTTAAAAATCCCCCAACATCACCTTGGCTTGAACATATTGGTCCTTTATTTCAGAATAAGGACTCACATAAAATGGGTTCTCATTTAATATCTTTTCTTCTATGGCACATATCTTTCTCCATTCATTTTTCCTTTCTGCAACCTCCACATCAAAGGACAAATTTCTGATCACATCTTTTGTATATGGGAATTGATGTTGCTTATCGGATCTTCCTTTGGCTCTCCTCTCTACATCAATCACTCCCTCAGGATTACAGTATCTCACAATATCTTGTTTCATCCTGTAGTTGTTTAGGAGAGTGCCAAACTTCTCAATCCCTTCCTTTTATAAACATACAAAATATGCAAATCCACACTTGGGGTTTATTAGTGATGCCTTCCTAACATTTTTAAAATTCTCTTTGTCCATGGAATCCAATTGCCACATTATTTCCATAAATACAAGTCTATCATATACGTATATAGTTAACTGATGGGGTGGCACTAGAGATCCGTAGATCCTATTTGTAGTGTAACCAGTATGTAAATACCAATCCCCCCAATTGAAATTTTGTGTTGTGTTTTCTTCAAATTCCAAAGGCCTCAAAATTTCCTTTACACCCTTTGATATCCTATATACAGGCTTCAATCCCAATTGCTCCATCACACCAAATTTGAAACCATTACAAAATACAACATAATTGGAATCTGAACAGTGTATATCCCAAACATGGGTCCACATTTGCATGAGAAATTCATTATCTTGATTGTCCCTTTCTCTCAATCTCATGAAATTTCTCCATACTTTTCTGCCTCTCCATAATAACATGTGCATTAACAATGAATAATGTTTGCAAGACAGTGGAGGCTTTTCATCCTTCAATTTTATCAAATCATCATGAAGTTGATCAACTATGTAGGAAGCATAATCAAAGGTCTTGTTCTGATATTTGTTCTATATGTCAATAGCCATAACCATTAGAGCAACATCCATCTTGATATCAAATTTCTTGTACAAAACTTGGCATAATGCATAATCTATGTTCTTAAAGTAATCCTCAAATTCATCACAATCAAAAGGCTCAAAATCCTTAGGCCCAAACAACACACCTCTCTTGCTTAAGTCCTACCTTCTATGCCTTGGTAATAAATTCTCTCTATAGCCAAATTTATTCTGATCATATTCCTGATACAAGGCACAAAACTTGATTGACTCAGTAGCAAAAGGGTTCAAATTAAAGACCTCAACAATCTGGCTTCTTGTAATATCTAGCATGGGGGATCCATTTGTAAATCTCTTGATTACCTTGACATTAGAGTTGTAACACCTAGCCAATTCCAGAATCAAATCCACCTCCATGAATACATTTGGGACAACTAGCTTGCCAATATCACAAGTCTAGAGATGACAAGTGGGGTGACTACCAAATCTTTTGTTGAAAGCATAGAGAAATTAAGTCTCAACCACTCTGAGGCACCACAACATCACCAAACCTAGAAGTCAAGTCTTGCAAAATGGCTTGTCAATACACCCTCACCAGTTTTCCTCTTCCCAACTGGTTTAAATTTTGTAGCTGGATCTTTAGCAACCTCCTCCATAAACCTAGAGTAATCTCTCTTTATAGTCCTTTTCTTCCCAAATGTTTTTGGCACTTTTGGCTTAGGATTATCATCTTGGGGTTTTGGTTTTTTAGCTCTCTTTTGATTAGGATTTCTCTCAGGTGTGATAGACTCACTAGGTTCACTCATTTTGCATAATATTATAGAAATAGGATTTCAAAATAACTAAGAATTATAGCCTCAATTCTCAAGTTGGCATGGTTTATACTTAATTTTAAAAAAAAATCCTATTTCCCAAACCCTACGTGAGACAATTATAATTCATTTTTGAACATAGGAAAGCAACCCTAACTGCAAACCCTAGTAATTCACCAAATACCCAAACTACCTAGTGTTATAAAATTACTTACAGGGGCATATAAAATTGAGTTACCCAAGAATAACCAACACTCTACCTTTCAAAATATCTTCACCTAAAGCTCGTCTTCTCCTTTCTTCTAAACTTGACCAATTCTTCCGCTTTCAAACAATTGTAATTGTGAAAGAAAATGACCAACTACCTCCTTTAAAACTAAGAAATGGAGTGTCTTCACCATTAATTCCTGAAAGAAAGCTCACATGAGCGAATTGACATTTAGCTATTTAGGTTTGAATTCAGGTCGTCGATCTTTTTGATTTAAAACATCATCAACGGTTGTCCTTGTTCATCGCCTTTTGCTTTCCATTATCATGCTTTAAAATAACGATGACACCTTAAGAAGTTGCCATGTAGTCGCTCCACATTTCTCAATAGTCCTCTTGAAACCATCACCCATCATTGTAATGTTTCAAAGTTACACTTATACTTCGGCGATGTGAAGACCGCTGTGATGCAAAGAAGCTTGTCTCTGCCCATCGCTGTAGTTTATTTGAAATGAAAAGGATTTTAGTGACAAGTGATGTAGGTGATGGCACAAGATGCTGACAGGTGGCATGATCATAACCCATTGTTGCTTACCTCCTATCGCTCATCTCTGCAAATGAATTGAGCGATGAAAGTTTTCTACAATGAAAAGAACTAGTGCGATGCAAAGGAGATGCAAAGGCCATCACACGTCATTTTAGAGATTAATTGAGCACAAAGACTTCAGTGATGCAAGGATATCACATGTCGCTGAAGTGGAATGAAAAGGTCAAAATCTTACAGCGATATGTGATCTAAAGGAAATTTGGTTCATCGCTCATCACAGAAATGAAACTGAGGAGTAATAAGATTTCAGCAACGAGCGATACAAAGAATTTAAGTGGCAGTATTTGAGAACATGATTAAAAGGTTGTTCATAAAGAGGGGACGCCTAGGTGAGATGAGGAAAATGGACTTAAAAGGACTTAAGACCGCACTTGACCAAAGATATAAAGGGGAAATATTTCAAAGCCCCAACTTTACAAAATATTAAAACCTCATACCAAAATAATAGAAAATACCATATGAAGAGGTAAACGAGAATCCTAAGCATAAGGGGTCAGTGACCACATGAGTACAAAGGCTCAAGATATAACTTAGACAATCGAGAACCTACCCAACAGGTCAACTAAGAATTAGACCAAAGAACAAGGATTTAGAAAAAGGGGAAAAAATTCTAAGTAAAACCCACCCAATGGCATAAAACTCTAAACCCTCGCAATATTTAAAACCAAGAAGCCACCCAAGCAAAAACATTTAGACCAATGGGATGTGAAAATTTGAGGATTCCACCACTTGCAATTGGCCCAATAGTCCTCTATGTGTGCCTATGCCTATAAGACCTGGTTGCAACCTTTTGGGTATCCCCATATGGATCAAAGTTTCTTCTTTATGTATGGGTGGGCAAGTGGAAGTATTCCATCTTTGTTTCTGAATATTGTGCACTGGTAAAAGAAGGGCATGCCTCCCATCGATTCATTTTTTATGTGGAATTCACCTCCTACGCCCGTCTTGTACATACCTTTCAATACTTTATCAAAGGTAATCAACTATCTAGTAACCTCTAACATGATCAATTTATTGACCACTCACATTATAAATGATCTATCCAAACAATGGGGGTGAGAATGATCCTATAAATAGGGTGAGGCCTCAACCTATACCTATCTTGACCTATAATTAACCTATTGAAACTATAAGGGGTGGTTGAAACCCTACTATAGATAGGGTGAAGACCCTCCCACCATAGAAAGACTAGATATGAAATACTTTCCCAAATCCAAGCATTCATTTGTCTTTGTATTAGCTATATGGAAGATGGTATGTAACTGCTAGTGAAGCTTATCTTGTACCAAGTAGTTGAGTATGTTGGTATCAAAAGAATTTAGAGTTGAGTCAAATTTAACATTCAACTTAGAAGAATGTATCTTGATTTTATTTCTTGTTTTAATGATCAATTTCATTTTTTAGTTGAAGATAAAAACTCAGTTCTCTTTCAACTCTTTAACTTATTAAGTGCTAAGATTAAATTTTTTGTTAATTCAATAGTGTGACAAAACTATAATAATTTATTTTGTTAATTTCCAAATAAACAAATAAAATAGGGATGAGTAGAAAGGAAGTACCTAAGAATTAATGGAAACATAGGACTAGTGGGAGCAAGAACCCTAATGAATTAACCTTGCTTTCTCACTAGGTAGGAAGGGAATGATGAGTGATGCCTTGACTTCCCCTCTTCTTAGTCTCCCACATTTACTTCCCTTTGAATCTGTTGGTGTAATTAAATATTTTGTACCTTGTCCTAGGTCATCATTACACCTTAGTTAAGTTTACTTAGGGACCGCATAGGAGTTGTTGGAGAATTTCCACCTTTGGTGGACTTATCTTCTTATTACTTTATCACCTCCACCTTTCATGGACATATCATTTGATTAGGTTTCCACCTTTTGTGGGAGATCCACTATTTGTGGTGGTTATTACATTATCACTTTCCACTTTAGGTGAAGTGATAGCTTTTCATTGTTGTCTCATGTCATAAGATTATGACACTTGTCATAATCTTATGCACTCCTATGTTCTCACCTTGGCTATATAACCAAAGGGTCTCTACTACATTTGGACACACATTTGATATCTATTATCATTGACATTGAATGAAAAGCTATCACTCCACCTAAAGTGGAAAGTGATAATGTGATAACCAACACAAATAGTGGATCTCCCACAAAAGGTGGAAACCTAATCACATGATATGTCCATGAAAGGTGGAGGTGATAAAGTAATAAGAAGATAAGTCTACCAAAGGTGGAAATTCTCCAAAAACTCCTATGTGGTCCCTAAGTAAACTTAATTAAGGTGTAATTATGACCTAGGACAAGGTACAAAATATTTAATTACACCAACACCCCCTTAAGTGCAACTTAGGGAGAATGTACACAAATGCAAACAATGCAATATGGGTCCCGACAACTAGGCCATGTTAGGTATCCATGTACAAATGCAATGCGATCTCTCACAAACGGAGAAAAGGAGAAAACCCAGTGGGACAAAACTCCTCCCCAAAAGAGAGATGAAATACAAAATAGAAATGCTCTCAATGATGCATGAGAAGGTAAAAACCCCATGTGAGGAAAAAGACCCCCCCATAAGAGAGAATTAGAATAGAGACAATGCAGCCCCCCCTCAATGTTGAGTCTCCTGCAATGATGGTAGAAGCTCGACATTGAATGCTGAAGATGATCCAATTTCACCGAACAACGTTCCTCCCCTTAGGAAGAAACAAAACCAAGGATGTATGCAAGATGTATGATGTCTCTGAAACATGCTCAAGTGTCTCCATGTCGATGCCGAAATCTGACACACTCCAAACAGGCGTTCTAGGCCACACTGTTGAAGAGTACAATCCAATATCTAGTAGAGAAGAATGTAGAACATGATCCAGAGAGAAAGATATCCCCTCTAAAGACAAAGAAGCCTCCTCCAAATGTTTTCCAAAAGTATCCACACCCACACCAAACTGCAAAGAATGATCATGTAGAGAATGAACAAGAGGGTCAGAGTGTTCCCTCACAGCAACTAAAGAAGGAGCATCTTCATCAAAGAGAAGATGAATGTCATCAATGGTGTCCCCCAAATCTGCAAGATGAGACTCCACAAACAAGTCTGAAATACCTGTCAAGAAGCCATATCTAGAAGACAATGTATATCTTGTTGCATCGAATCACAAGGAACCCAAACTGTGGAATCACAAGTATCATCTGTGGACACTAAAATCTGCAAAATGGTGATTCATTGACATAGAATAACATTGTTAGCAAATTATAGTAATCCCTATGAGATAATGAATCATATCTAGCATGCTAAACAAAATTCTAAAAGACCAAATAAGAAAACTTGAAAGCATATTAAAATAGTATCCATATCTATCCCATAGTGGGAGTGGTGCCTTTTGAAATGTGGAAAGAAAAGCCCTTTCCCACCCCCTTGATAAGCAAAAAATTGCCAAATGATGGATGAAGAGCAAGATATCCTCTCAAATGGAGAGAGTGACCTTGCAATCAGAAAATATTGCTAAGCAAATGGTGTGATGATAAGCAAGATCAGTTCTCACAAGTGGAGAGTAACCTTACAATGAGCATGAGTTGTGTGTTGTTGTTTTGTGTTGAAATGCTTTGCATTTATAGATTCAAGGTTGAGAGATTTAGAGAGTTTGATGAATGTGGGATCATTCATAAGCAAATGACAAGATGACACTTGTCAAGCTATGAGAGGGTGAGGAATGTGCAAGTCTTGGCCAATGTGCCAATTTGAATTTGAATTTTGCATGACTTGACATGTTTTGGGGGGATGAAAGGTGTAATAAATGCTATGTTGACTTGTGCAAATAGCATTTAAAACCTTGTTGGAAGGGACAAGTCCTTTTTGGGGGGAAGATTCAAAATGGAAGAATATTCCATTATGATGCCATTTTGAATGTAATTAGAGGAATTATAAATCAAATAAATGATTTATTGGTGCAAGTGGGTGGGTTAGTTAGGAGTTTGGATTTGACTCTGGTTGAGTCAAAAGCTGGAGAATGATAATCATGATTAGAAGTTAATTAATGTAGATTAATTAACTTGGATGATATTAAGAAGTGACATTTGATAAATCAAATGAGAAGAACTTTAAGGATTTGATTAAATAATTTTGATTTATTTAATGAACCTTAGTAAATTAATCAATAAACTGCTTTAATTGATTAATAGCAGAATTCGATGCATGATGTTAGAGCGAGATGTATGATGTCAATTTTGCATGTCTACATCATCAACTACAACAGTAGATGAATCTTCCAATGCTAGATCACAAGAGTCCTCAGCCTCAAGATCTTGACTCATAGATGAAGAAGGTGAACCCTCTAAATCTGGATTAGGAGCCATAGAAACTGAAGTATCAATAGATGTCTCTGTAGGAGGAGAAGTAGAAGGTTCTGTGTCATCAAAACTACCATACCTTTCCCAATCAACAAGTGTTTCAGCTGTTTTATCATCAATAGGTCGAAACTCTGCAAGTGGAACAAGACAATCCGCAACAGGATCCTCTGGAAATGGAGGTTCATTCGAGTCTCCATACATCTCCCAAAGTTTGGTCATAAGTTCACGAGGGATCTCAATATCATCATTGGCAATTAGTATATCAATATCAATATTACAACCAATTAATCCCACAATATGTTCTATTTTTATGTCCCACACAACTCTTTTCCATTTTGATGAAGGTTTAGGAACTAGTCCATAGAGATATGGCAAAAGATTGAGCCACCTAGTGTTAGAATTCCATCTTGGCAAGACTTAAAGTTCCATGGATTTAACCTTATTACAGCAAGATGTTTTTGTATGCCCATATTAAACTCCTCAACTTAGTCACACAATAGACCAATCAAGAGACATAAACCAACAAAGGCAAAAGATTACCCCCCCAAATCACTCAATCAAGAAAACCCCCCAAGAAATATTTGATTTGGCACTTTATACTTAGTGCGTTTACAATTGCCACTGCCAAAAACAACAAAGTGGACTCTGATTTTGGTACATGCAGATGCCAAAATAGGCCACAGATTCAAGTAAAATTTTTGGTACAAAATGAGATCAATCTAATCATACCACTGAGAAGTACATGAAAAATTATGCACTTTAAAAAAAAATGGCACTCAAAAATGTTACCGTAGGAGCAAGTTATGAGCTCCCAAAGTTCTCAAAATGAGGACAAAGCAGCAACACCTATGAGAATCTACAATTTTTGAAAAAACCAGAAGCCAAAACCAAAAATTGATTACACCACAGTGTAGATCACAAAAAACTAGCCTAAATAAAAAAAAATTGCTCAAAAAAAGGAGCCAAAATGAGCAAGTTATGGAGCTTCAAAGTCGAACTGCAAATTCAAAACTGCAAACCGTGAGGGGGCCAAAACTTTCAAATGGGCGCTGACGTGGCGCTGATGTCAGCAGGTCATATCCATAAATTTGACGATCAAATGCCCGTCAACCAAAAAATTTGCTCCTTTGCCAGAAAATTCTGTCGGAAATTGTTTTTGGCCCGGTATATTCTCTGAAATTATCGCCGGTATATTCTACATGGTATCAGAGCGGGTTGGGTGCCATTGGAGAGTCTTTTTCTGAAAAGAGCTACCCGATTTGGGGAAGTTCCATTTTTGGCTCTTTATTGCAGGTTTATATCGGAGCTTGCTGGTGCAAATCTGAACTCACCATTGCGTCTAGAAGGTTCGAGAAAGTCGATTTTGCCTTTTGTTTCGTCCAAATCGGACATACGAAGCCAAATCTATGAGGGTTTGAAGCTGCATTGTGGTTGCCAGATCTAGAAGGTAACTACATTTTTGGAGCATTTTGGGTCAAATCCGACCCTGCCATTGCATCCAGAAGGGCCAAAAACCCTAAGATCGATTGTCCATTCGTCCATTTTGGAGCAAGTCATCCGGTGAGGCAAAAAAAAATTTGCCCGAAGAGCCGTACGGCCCCCCAGGTCGCCATTATTGCTGGTACGATTTTTGAAAAAAAAATATATATTTTATTTGCCGAAAAAGAATTTAGAATTCATTTTTGAAAAAAAATTGTATCAATTTTTTTTTTGTATTGATTTGAGAAGTTTATAAAAATAAAATAAAAAAAAGGTCTTTTGCGTGCGGAGTATAGAGTACAGTCCACATATTGTACCCTGCCACCTAATTTGGTACCTCTGCCACGTGGCGGGATCCTATTCGGTGGGGCAGACCCCTCTCCCCACCCGCGGGCACCACTCTCGGCCAAAAATCCAAAATCCGGCAGTCGAAATCCAAAATCTAGCCAAAAATCTAGATTCCGGCAGTCACATAAAAATCCGACAGTGAAAAAGTTTACCGACAGCCGAGCAAATATCCCGGGAAGAAAAGGAATATTCCGGCGAGCGTTTTCGGTAGGTGCTTTTTTTTTGGCGACGTCTGATAGGACGTCAAATTTAATCCTTTGAAATTATGACGTCAACGTACATTTGGAAATTTTTGGCCCCCTCACGGTTTGCAGTTTAGATTTTGCAGTCCGACTTTGAAGCTTCATAACTTAGTCATTTTGGCTCCTTTTCTCAAGCAATTTTGTTTTGATTTGGGCTAATTTTTCGTGATCTACACTGTGGTGCAATAAATTTTTGGTTTTGGCTTCTAGTTTTTCCAGAAATTGCAGATTCTTACAAGTGTTGCTGCTTCGTCCTCATTTTGAGAACTTTGGGAGCTCATAACTTGCTCCTACGGTAACATTTTTGGGTGCTGTTTTTTTTGGAAGTGCATAATTTTTCATGTAATTCTCATTGGTATGATTAGATTGATCTCATTTTGTACCAAAAATTGTACTTGAATCGGTGGCCTATTTTGGCATCTGCATGTACCAAGATCAAAGTCCACTTTGCTATTTTTTGGTAGTGGAAATTGTAAACGCACTAAGTATAAAGTGCCAAATCAAATATTGCTTGGGGGGTTTCTTGATTGAGTGATTTGGGGGGGGGGGTCTCTTGGTGCATATTTTTTATCTGTTTGCTTGTGCTCTCTCATTTTCATGGATCATTCTAAGGTTCCTTTGCTTACATCATATAATTATTCAACATGGCATCAAAATGCATGGAGTATTCTAATGACAGAAGGTCACTCTCTATATGTTGAAAATAAGGTGCCTGAACCTACAGATGTAGATAAAAAGTTAAAATGGATGATCAAAACATACCAAAGCTCTTGGATGTCTTCATAGAATTGTTTCTCAAGATTTTTTGTTTCAGATTGAATCTTGTAACAATTCTCATGAAGCTTGGGAAAAATTGAAAATATTGTATGGTACTACAGATGAAGTAAGAGGTTATCAAATTGATAATGACCTGATGAGCCTCGATCCTAAGAACTTTGACAACATCCAAGACTACATCACTAAGGTTAATGATCTAAGAGAGCAATGTAAAGCATGTGGAATTGATAAGAAGGACATTCAGTTGGTCTACAATACAATGAACAAACTTGGTCCTAATTATGCTTCTTTTGTTTCTAGCTTTCATACTCATAGATTGACTATGGGGTCTGCATATACTACACCTTCATTTGAATCATTTTCTGAGATGTTGATACATGAGCAACAAAAGCTTATCTCAATCGGTCTCATCAAGACTACTAAATCTCAGGCATTGTTGGTTAATCAAGTGAAGGAATCAGAATCAGATAAGAAACATAAGAAAGCAAAGAATAATCCACATTCAGATCAAACAAAGAAAAAATCCTCTTTCAAAGGGGAATCATTTAAGAAGGAGAGGTGTTTTTGTGCATATTGCAAGAAGGATGGACATGAAGAACACTATTGTTATAAGAAGGACATTGGTGAGTTGAAGAATCTTCTCAAAAAGAATCAAATTGATTTGCCTTCTAGAATGTCTGAATCACCTTCTTCTCCTTCTTCTTCAAAACAGTCTAAGGACAAAGGTCAAGCATCTACATTAGAATATAAAGGTCAAGCTCTTTGTGCTTATTCAAGTCCAGGATCAAGTAGATGGCTTCTAGATTCAAGAGCATCACATCATATGGCATCTTTGCAGTCTATTTTCTCTTCATTTCAGCCTTGTTCTATGTCTCCTATCTTGATGGGAAACAATACATACATGAGTGTAATAGGGAAATGATCTATTAGTTTTGGGAACAACACTTTTCAGGATGTTTTGTGTGTTCCTCATTTGATGAACAATCTTCTTTCCATCTATCAGATTACACATGCTGGAGATGGGAGAACTGTGGAGTTCACCCCTGATTCAGTCATCATTCAAGACTTGGAGAGTAGAGAGATCATTGCTACTGGGGTGGTTGATCATTCATCTCGATTGTATACCTTTGCAGATTTTGCTTCTGATGGTGACATTGTTCCTTCGACTGTTGATCACACTTCTAGTGTGAACCATGATTCAGAGGAGACATTTGGCTACTTGAACTTGGGAGTTCTCACATTAGATCCAGTACTTGAGCCATGCATTTCATCTCCTCCATCTACTATTGCAGTTGATGATTCTTGTGATTCCACAGTTTGGCTTCCTTGTGATTTAGTGCAACAGGATATACATTGTCTTCCAGATATGGCTACTTTGGATGACTTCTTGACAGGTATTTCAGACTTGTTTGTGGAGTCTCATCTTGCAGATTTGGGGGACACCATTGATGACATTCATCTTCTCTTTGATGAAGATGCTCCTTCTTCAGTTGTTGTGAGGGAACACTCTGAGCCTCTTGTTCATTCTCTACATGATCATTCTTTGCAGTTTGGCGTGAGTGTGGATACTTTTGGACAATGTTTGGAGGAGGCTTATTTTTCTTTAGAGGGGATATCTTTCTCTTTGGTTCATGTTCTACATTCATCTCTATTAGATGTTGGATTGTACACTTCAGCAGTGTGGCCTAGAACGCCTGTTTGGAGTGTGTCATCTTTCGGCATTGACATGGAGACACTTGAGCATGCTTCAGAGACATCATACATCTTGCATACATCCTTGGTTTTGTTTCTTCCTAAGGGGAGGAACGTTGTTCGGAGAAATTGGATCATCTTCAGCATTCAATGTCGAGCTTCTACCATCATTGCAAGAGACTCAACATTGAGGGGGGGCTTCCTTGTCTCTCTTCTAATTCTCTCCTATGGGGGGTTCTTTTTCCTCACATGGGGTTTTTACCTTCTCATGTATCATTGAGAGCATTTCCATTATTGTATTTCATCTCTCTTTTGGAGAGGAGTTTTGTCCCACTGGGTTTTCTCCTTTTCTCCGTTTGTGAGAGATTGCATTGCATTTGTACATGGGTACCTAGCATGGCCTAGTTGCCGGGACCCATCTTGCATTGTTTGATTCTCCCTAAGTTGCACTTAAGGGGGGGTGTTGGTGTAATTAAATGTTTTGTACTTTGTCCCAGGTCATCATTACACCTTAGTTAAGTTTACTTAGGGACCACATAGGAGTTGTTGGAGAATTTCCACCTTTGGTGGACTTATCTTCTTATTACTTTATCACCTCCACCTTTCATGGACATATCATGTGATTAGGTTTCCACCTTTTGTGGGAGATCCACTATTTGTGGTGGTTATCACATTATCACTTTCCACTTTAGGTGAAGTGATAGCTTTTCATTGTTGTCTCATGTCATAAGATTATGACACTTGTCATAATTTTATGCACTCCTATGTTCTCACCTTGGCTATATAACCAAGGGGTCTCTACTACATTTGGACACACATTGAATCATATCATATTGACATTGAATACAGTTTATTCTTGTCACACTATTCTCTCTCTTCTTGTGCTTTCTATTTGGTCCATAGATCTTGGCATCCATAGCCAATTCTAACAAAATCTATATATTATAAGGGGCTAACCCACCTTCCCTATTTATCAAACCATATATGAGATCCAAAATCCTAGATGAGTAGATAAGTGATAAAGGGCACTAGATAATAGTGTTGATAAATATTTGGATGACCTTCTTGTAACAACCTTGCAATCAATCAGAAATAATTTGCAATGTATCCAAGTTGCAAACCCTATAAATAGTAAGGGCCTCCAAGATGAGCCAAAAGGTTATGTGATGTATCACTAGTGCAATTGTTTGTTGATGTGTACATAGATCATGGTTAATAGTTGAGGACGATGTAAGATAAATTGTCAAATATTTGCATATTGTCCTCTCATAAACCAAGTAAAAATTCTAAAATATCCTCATGCTTGTATAATTCACATGTGTGTTCAATATGAGATGTTTAAGAAGGTGTTACATAATTATTCAAGGATATATCATATGCACTTTAGCATGAAATTTCCCAAGGGAGAGGTCCCATGGACAACAAAAAGTGGTATATTATCATTATGATGCATAAAATATCCATGGGATCCTCTAAGGAAGGGCCATTAGAAGGGGAAAGATGAAAACCATGAAAATAACATGCTTTAGAGCCAAAAGTAAAGTAGCAAATCAAAGCACATGAAAAATCTTTGAATACCATATAGTAATCATTACATAATCAAACCACTATTTTTCTTAATCTATCAATTTTATCACTAAATACATTCATTAATGTACCATCATAATGCGTATCCTCATAATACAGGGATAAAAATGATCTAACATGTATCCTTACATATTCATTTTTGCTAAATGGCTCTTTAACTCTAAAATGATGTACATCAACCAAATTATCATAAAAGAAAGAGTCATTGTGTCATATGAGAATATAAAGAACTATCACTAAGCTTCTCACTAAGTATATCATCAATAGACCATGGGCCAAAAGATATAGAAGGGTTATCATGAGCTATATAGGAGTAACAACCTCATGTGAAGACAAACATAAATAAGGCGTATCATGTAGATGCACATCACTAATGATAGAAATACAATAATCATAAATCTCATCATGTATAGGTAATATCAAACCATCAAGTACATAATCAAGAATAGGAGAACACACTGTAGTTAGGGAAAACCATATATAAAAACTAAAACAATGAGATATCAAATCCTAACTAGCACAATAGAGTACAAGCAAGCATGACAATCAAAATAACAAGTGAATGCAAATCGGTCTCCAAGCTAGATTTTATTTATTTCCTTTGCTCTTCTCCACCTGCATGAAAATGCATGATTTTGAAGGTTTGATTATTTTGATATGTTGATTGCTCATTTTTGCAGCATACCAATAAGATGGAGATGATAAAAGAAAAATAGATAGATAGATAGATAAAAAGATTGAAAGAAATTTTGGCAGTGTAAGGATGGTAGAAGAAGATCCTCCAAATGACCTATGAAAGGCTTTATTTATAGGAGAATGTTGATTTGATTCAATGACCAAGATTAAAAGTCAAATTTGTGATATGTATGGCTAGGATTAAAAGTTTATTTTAGTGCCTATGACACACATTAGGCTAAAATTAGGATATGAGGACATAAGTGGGATTCTTTTATTTATTTTGGAAGAAAAGATGCTTATGACACACAATGAATGGGGGTAAAAATAGGATGTGAGTGAGAATCTCATAATTTAAATAACAAAATTATTTAAATTATTTATGCATGTGAAGAGTTGTAGTCATCTGACGCATGTTGCAATGTGACAACAAGTGAGAGATTAATTCAAATATTTAATTTGAATTATTTTGAGACATGTGAAGGGGGAATTAATTAAATAAATTAATTGGGACGGTGATTAAGTGTAATAAATGGGATGAGTGGGATAATGTAATGACCTAGGGTAAAATATTACAAGATGGCTTACAAGGTCATGTATCGACTAGGTAATATTATGACATGGACAATTTTGGGTGTCTACACACACAATCATCATCATTTGTAAGTGAAGATGAAACATGTGTATCTATAAGTATGTACAAGACTAGGTTCTTCAAGGAAGGATGAATTAAGAGATGCACATAGATGAAAGCTATCATGAGAAGCAGAAATAAAATGCTTGCTAGTTGCAACAACATCATATGAATCAATAAATCTCTAGACGTGTCAAATGAATATAGGGCAATATCATAGAGGATAACGACATATAAATCAAATGTGGACTAAGAGGGTAGAAAAAAATATCTATAAGGAAAGATATAATAATGAAGCACAATCAAAGATAGGGAGAATGCGTAAGGATCAAAACAATGGAAGACCCAAACCTTAATAAATATATATCAATAATGCTCAAGTGGAGGTAGATCCAAACCCTATTCAAAGAAAATTAAATTTGAAATGAAAGACAAAAGTAATTGGAAACAACAAATTGAAAAAAATCACGACACAACCTTGGGACCAAACCTTATAAGGTGTAGAAAAGTTAAGTTCATCAATTTATGTTATAAAGTAAAACATAACCCAAACAAATATCAAAGCTAATGAATTAATAAGAAATTAATTTAATAATTAACTTAAAAAATAGAGTTGAGTCTAGAAATGCATACTTGAATAGGTTTCAAAATAGAATGAAATGACAAAAACAAACACGCACTATAAAACTAGAGAAGATGATATTAAATTGACTGTAATAAACAATTGCTATTTAATTTCTAAAAAATAATTATTTTGACTAGGAGTTTGATTATGTTTTAAGAATGATTAAAAGTTATGATCAATGAAATTGTCAAATACACTAGAATGACGTACTTAAAACATCCATCAAAACAAAATAAACTTAAAAATAAAAATGAAAAGTATATACTTTCCACCTTTAATAAATTGTTTTAACTACTAAATTTTTAAGTTGTTTTATTCATACATGTCCTTATTAATCTTTGATCTTCATACTATCTTGACTTTTAGATATACCTTTTTACCACCTTTCTATTTGAATATTGTACTATTATCTTTTAGATTAAAAACTAAATAGAACTTATTATTTAAAAAAAATAAATCTAATATCAATCTTTTAAAAAGCTACTTAAAAATACCTCTCTTTGTAAGGGGGGCTTCATGATCTATTTTTAAGGAGCATGGGTCACATGAAGCAAAACAGAAAATGCTACAGGGTAAATTAGAATCATTTCTTCAACAGTAACAACCCCTACTTTTTAGATCAAAAATTTAATGGGTGCAAAAAGGGTGGGGCTAGAAACTTAGCTTTTTTCCGCCCCTTGTCAATCATATGAAATTTTAAAACTTTAAAATTCTTACCAATTATTATTTTATATTTATGTACTCACTTGAATTGAATATGCAAAATAATAAAATTTTCATGAGAACAGCTTCCATAAATATAAGAACTTAATTTTTTAAACTTAAACTATGTCACAAAATTTATGAGACCACCTACTTAAAGTAATCCTAAAAATTCTCAACAACATCCATTAATTTTTTTTAAGAAACCCTTTCATGAGACCCCGTCCATACTTTTTTTTCGGGAAATATGCCCAATAATGTTGTGACGTATAATATAAAATCATAGTATCCATTCCTGTACCTTTATAATTTCGTTTTCTTTGGGGTAGTCTGAAGATAAGACGTTTAGGGCTTAGGCGGAGAATCGCTAAATACTTCGGAACCCTAAAACCCTAGTTCATAAATCCTTTGGTTTGCGGACGTCTGCTGTATTTTCTTTGATCGCATGGTACTGAGGCCCAGACTAGTATCCATATATTTTGGTGCCTAATCTTCAATGCGAATAGTAAAGTGGGATTTTCGCTTTGTAGCCTGAGACTCTAAATCTCTTGTTACCTGTTAAATCTCGACATTTGCAGTGAACCTTATATTTATGGCAGTAATCGCCTTATTTAACACTATAAAAGATTTGTTATTTATTTAAAATATTATATTGAAATGCTGAAATCAAATGCTTCTGTTTCGTTGCAGAAGAATCAGCGGATGAACTGAAAATGTGTTAACTCACTTTTCTGTCTATGTATTTTTTGGTTTGGTTGGTTTATTCGTATCATTTGCAGTGTAACAATTTAAATATGTAAGTGCTGTATTGGCTCTTTGGTTTTTTTAAGCTGTTCATACGCTATTGTTATTTCTGGTTTTTGGGCTTTTAGGATGTTAGGTCCGGTGGTTTTCAATTTTTCTGTTAATTGTTCTGATTGGGGTTTCATGGACAGTAAAGGAAGGAGTGTTTTGCTGTACTTACACTTAGATTTAGAACGCTAACCAGTTTTTGAAACAGAGTTGGATATCCAAGGAGTTTGGTGTAATGATAAAAATGCACTCAAGATTGTGGCTTAGGTCCAAATACCCCTCGTTGACATAAAACACTTAAACCATTTTTTAAAAGAGAGTTGGATATCCAAGGAGTAGTGTAATGATAAAAGGGTACTTGTTAGATTGTGGCCTAACCCCTCTGTGCAATAAAATGGATCTTCTTTCTAAAGTGAATGGATATATGTGGTGAGTTTGTGTTGTACTGAATGTATGGTACATTTAATTTAAGTTTCAAATAAGAATATATTCCAGGAGAAACTATCACAATCATGTAATCCATGTAGCTTTTATCTTTTGGGAAATACATATAAAAAAAGTTATAAGGCTGCGGTTTGAAGGGGGGAGTTTTAAAAAAAAGTTTCAGTGGTGTTGGTGAGATTTTTTTTTGGAATTAGATGGTTCAGTAACTTGTTTAAGCTCTTGATTTTACGGAAATTGACGGTCTCATGAATTTTATAGATCCAGTGAAAGATAAACAAAGAATGTTACTCTTTTTAATAAGTATATGCTTATACAGCGTTTTCAGTCTCTTGAAAATTTGAAAAACTCAAAACGCCTAAACTGTGAAAAGTTTACGTCCAATGAAGTGATTAACTCACTGCCATCTGGCTTCAATGGTAGGTTTATACTTCAAGCCATGTAAATAGGCAAAATATAAGCCTAGAGTACTAAATCGCTTTAGTTTTTCACAATGTAGAAATCTCTCTCTGCAACTTCATTCTTAACAAAAACCCTGAATCTATCGTCTTTCGATTGCATGAAATATTGAGCCCAGATCTGTAATGGTGATCAATTGTTTGAGTCCTAATCTGTTGTTCTGAGGGTTTTTTCTGTTGTTGCCTATTAAATCTTTACATATGCATGAAACCTTGAACCTACAACACTGAGCAGTTCATGTAACAATCTTTTTTATTGTTTTTTCTTTTCAATTCCCATTTGTTTAAATGCTTTCATTTCATGGCAGAAATATCAGCACAGGAATTGATAATTTATACGAACTCATATTCTATGATGTGTTTGTTTCCACTGGATCACATCCCATTGATTATGCATGCGAAAAATATCGGGATGCCGTATATGAAGTTCCTTAAGTTGTGTAGCTTATTGGTTTTTAGTTGTTTTTAAGAAGTAAAACTTATGGGTTCAGAAAGGAGTTTTCACTAAACGTTGGCCATTGCTTCATGAATTCTCGTTCATTTTTCATTATTATTATGATATGATGTAAGACATCGGCCATCTAATTTCCGAATCAAATTTTAATATTTAAAATTATATAGATAGTATCCTTTTTCGGCTAATGTAGCGCTTGATTTCAAGAAGAATTCGTAATTGGTGCGAACATTTTTATGTAAATATTGTCCGGAGATTGCGACACAAGGACGTAGGCTAGGGGCGTGTAATGTACCACACTGACTTGGCCCATTGCTGTTGTGTAACTTTTTTCTGGGAAAAAGGCCAAAAGCATGGCATATTCTTTCATAAAATATAAAACAGAAAAATGTTAGAAAAATGTTACGGTAACAGGGCGGTGGCCTTCACTATGCAGCAATAGTGTGAATCCTGGCTTTAAAGAAAATCCAAGTAATCTATTTTGCAATCCTACTTGTCCTAATACCAATTTCAAAATATAAATGAAAGTAGCCAACTAAACTATATCATCATCAATCAGTTTAACAGAGCTACTCAAAGCATGGAAATTACTATGCCAACAAAAATGCTTAATTATAAACCAGGGATAATACACGGCATACAACTCAAAAAATAATCTACAAGATAAAGAAGACTGAAAATTAGTTGACCTCCAGTCCTGGTGGTTGTAATTCAAAAGAAAAACTCCCATCATGCTGTATGTTTATCTCAACCATAGGCTTCTAAGTACATCCACAACCAGTCACGGGTTCTCTCTACGAACCCCGTCTGGAGTTTATCAATTGATGACCAGACAAATGTGGAGATTGTGAAATGTTTCTGCAGCACAAACTCACAGATTACATATCATAGATACAGTGATACAATTGCTCCACAAGGGCGGTTAAATACACTCCGAGATTCTCCAAGTCAGCAGCAGACATAAGGGGCTGGGGGTCGGCGATGGAACCTTTCTCTTAGCCCACACTTATGGCAGACAAAGTTAATTTGATCTTTGCTGTTCAAACACCAATTCCTTAAGATTCTTGATTTGTTTCTTCAAGCTAGAAATCTTCTATGTGATCTTTGAAGTGCCAATATCAACACCTGTGGGCCCCATAGAGGAAGGACCAGCAGAGACAGAAATTGGTTAAACTGAAAGATGGTGTTGGTGGCATGCTTCCTCATGACAGAAGGATTTCTCCAACGACTGGTTTAACTCATGAACGCAGCCTTTGGCATTCAACAAATTCACTTGTGACCTTGTTAATTGTGTGATGGCAATGGCCTTCTAAAAACAGAATGTCTGTGACCCGAGCCATATTTCCATTGGATTGGGAGGAATGGAACAGAAACAGTGGGGATTTAGAAATCACAGGATTCTAGGGTCCACCAATCCTAGGACTGGACATAATTTTTTATTACTTGCTGCCAGTGAAGCCAAGAGAAATGGCCAGCAGCTATCCATCCATTCATGCATTCGGTTGTTGTAATCCATTTTGTGTCTTCCCAGGTTGGCAGCAGGGGAATTAGTGGGATGCTTAGCGGGGTGTTTAATAGGGGTCTTAGAAGGATGTCTAGTAGGGATTTTGATGGACAAATTTTTGCCATCATATGGAGACAAATAGAAATAGGATAGCAGAAACCAGAGTCGACCAAATTTAAGAAAAGCTCCAAGTTACTAAAAGCAGAAACTATAGAGGGCAGGTTATTAACCTTAAAGAGGGACTGGATGCAGACGAAACAATTTACCTCCACAGAAAACGATCCTTCGTTGTTAGCTTGTGGTTTGTAACTATTCTCATTGCTAGGAAGTTTCCAAAGGCAGATGGCTACTGAAGGAGGAAGAAGCATAAATGAAATGGTGAGGATGATCCGTGCCAAAAAGGCAATCCTTGCATACCATCCTTTTTTTTATGAATATTCTTACTTTATATAAAAATAAAAATAGTACAATATTCACAAAAAGAAGTCGGAGTGGTATAAAGGCATACCCATAAAGCCCAATGTGACTAGAACAAAGACGAATAAAAACATTAAGCAGCTAATGTTGTATGAACATTAGGCAGATTTTTATCATCAGGGTTAGAATCCTAAATATTAGCGGGGCTGGTGTCATCAAGAGGCTCCCAACTAGTAATAGCGCCTTCCTCCTTAGGAGTGTCTTCAATTGGTTGTTGTGGGTGGAAAAGAAACTTGTCAGGACTGGGCCAGCCAGCCTTTCAATGCCTTTGAGAAGAGAGAGAAGGTTGTTAAAAAGGTAATCTAGGAGGCTGGGAGCAGCCATGAGCAGTAGAGCCTTGCGAATTGCCATGGGATTGAGAGTCATGGCTTCTCTTGGAAGATTGACTATAGCCATGCCTATGACCCCTTGGAGGAGAGGAAGAGTTTGAAGGCACCTTGACAAAAGTACACAGGTATTCCCTTAGTGGTCCAACAATTCTTGGAGGTAAGCAACCTCAAGTGCAACTTTGTGAATTTGCACTTGAATTTGCATGAAAACATTGGAGCAAATCATAGCCTTGGTGTAAATAGAGAAATGAACATTTGCATTCCAATTGGAAAACAAAGAAGAATTTCTATCCTTCCAAATGCAAAAAAGAGTCTCCACCCTAAAAGCATACCAAAATTGGGTGTATTTTATTGGGAGACGAGGCCAATCCCTTTAGCAAAACCATATGCTAAGAGAATGGGGAAGGATGAAATGGTTTAAAGAGGGCACGGATCCAATTCCAAGCTTCTTGAGCTGGGGGCAAAACCACAGAAGAGATGCTTGAGACTTTGCAAATGCCCACAAAAAGGACAATGGGAGCAAGGGATGTCCATTTGAATTAGCTACTTTCCCATTGGAAGGTTGTGATAGAGAATGCACCATGCAAAGTGGGCCAACTTAGGTTCAAGCATAGCAAACCAAATGCATTGAAATTGATAGCGTTGAGTCCCAAGAGAAGACTAAAGTTGCCAATAATGGTTGACTTGTTCAATCATGGGCAAATGTGCAAAAAGCCACGAGTAGTCATTATAAGGTCTATATTTCCAATGAGGAGAAAGCCATGAGTAGTCTATACAAGGCCATTTCAAAGAGGGGTATTTGGGTACCACTTCCAATCCTTCCACTAAGGTTTGACAAATCAAACCCCAACCTTATGAAGCATTTGAGTGGGAATAGAAGCAATAACAACTTGAAAAGTCTCTTGGTCTTGATTGATAAGCTTGAATTTAGTCCACGAAAGAAAGCTCTTGGTGACTTCATGAATAAGGTTCGGAAGTGTCCGCACTTTGTGTTTGAAAAGGTGAAGAGCGTGGATCCAAGGCAGCTTGGCCAGGGGTCAGCCTTGAAACCTAAGAATAGGAGACCACCAGATGGATTGTTGGTTGATGGACAAACCATTGCAGAAATCATTACTCGCCCATCTGAGCCACAGTTTGATAGCTTCCCAAGCTTTGCAGATGCTTTTTATAAAAAAGGTGCCCTGAATAATAATTGGCTCTTGCATAGTAAGAAGGGTTCCCAAGTCTAGACTCTTCCAAGTAGGGCACCCATATACGAAACCAGTGTTAATGTAGTGTCGAACAAGAATTTTCTAAGCTTCCTTACCATCAAGTGTTCCAATAATCCATTTAGCACATAGGGCAATGCCATGCTGAAGAGTGGAGATTATAACAAGTCCCCTAGCGTCATGGGGAAAACAGCAAAAATCTCAGGCAGCACGATAAACGCAGTGATTCCCATCATTGGAAGCCTAGAGAAAATCACATAGGAGTTTCACAATCTTTAAGTAAGAGGCCTTAGAAGGAACCCAACATGAGGAGTTGTAGACATAGTGGTTGCAAGAATTTTAGTACAAATAAGAAACTTGCCAGCCAGTGAGAAAGGCTTGGTGATCCAATATTGGAGTTTGTTCTCAGTTCTAACAATAACAGCTTGCCAAAACTTGGCAGCAGAGGCTTGAAACGCAAAGGGAATCCCCAAGAATCAAAAGGCATACCATCTTTTTAGTAACATTATATGTTGAAAAATAAATCTGGTAGGACACCCCTAAAATTCCTTCCATTCTTATTATTTTCTATTATCATAAATAATAGCTTAAGTTGCTCTAATCCCAGAGTTGGGAATGCCCTCCAAATTGCCACTTCATTCCCAGCCAGCCTCGAGGGTACTGGTATCTTTTTGCAACACAATCTGCTGCTTTGCTGGCGACCCCAGAAATTTATTGAGCACACTCTAAACTTTGCAAGAAACTCATGCATATCTCTAATCATCTGATATAAGTTTCCAGTTATTTAGGTTCTTGCCTGAGAGGAGGCAGGTGCTTGAAATCTGAAAATTTGTTTCTATGCTGTTTCCAGCAAGTAGGTTGCATCAGTGTTTGTTTTAATCCAGGGAGCCCCAAGGAGGCATAATCTCATTTTTCTCTTCACAAACACTCTTTGGGGTGACTGATTTTGTGACATTAACAGTTTGCCTCAGCGAGTACGTGCCTGACTCACAAGTTTCTGCAGCAGACAAGTAAACTCACCCACAAATTGTGAGCTGAGTTGGCATGTCTCTGCCGAGACTTGCTTGGATTTGGTGACTCTCATAAGAGAACTTGGCTGCTGCACTAAAATCTTTATTTTTGGGGTCAATTTTTGTCATTTTGTCTCAACAATTTGGATCTCAGATGTATGAATATTGTTGGGTGGTTGGAAGTTATTTATCAATGGTTGGCATACACCATGAAGGTCACTGTGTGATGGCCTTAATTTGGGTTTGGTGGCAGGGGCTCTACCTGACAACCCTGCCTTCTATCCATGAGGGGGGGGCTGGCCCTCAACCCTGTTGGGGTTGCCACCTCTGTAGATTGCCCTCTGGTTTAAAAAATCTATGAGTAAAATTGTTTTTGCCCTGTTTTTATGAACATTTAGCATTTTGTAGTTTCTCAGGATTTAGCTTTTTACCAATTAAATAGAGTAATTGAATTTTATTATTTTTCCTAATTCAAAATAATGGTACCATGATAAAAATAGACTTGCGTACTCTAAATTCATTCTTTATGCATCTCATGCATCATTTAAGTTTATTTTGTGTATTTAAATTGTTTGAGTCAAATTTTTGGACTGTTGAGTTTAAGCCAGGGTCAGAGTTTTTGGACTACGTTGATGCTCTGTGATATTTATGGCTGGGCCTTCCATATTAATAATGCCTGTAGATTCTGAAACCTATATAGGGCAACCAGACAAAAAATTTGGAACCAAAATTTCAATTCATTGTTTGGCTGTTATTTACATTTTTGTGAACTTTACTGAAACTTCTATAAGAGCATCATTTGAATGTTGCATTTGTTCATGTGCATAGATTGATGGAAAGCTAGATGTCGCACTTTGCCATTTTGTCCTTGATTAGAATCTTTATCATTTTACAATTTCAAAAGATTTGCAGTTAATTTTCTTCTTTTTAAATGTTCCATTTTTTAAAGATCTACCAGGCCCTTACTTTAACTTCTGGATTACCTTAAGCAACATCACTGCAACTTCTGGTCCTTACTTTATACTTTTCGCCATTTGTAAGCATAAAATGAGAGAAGAAATCTTTTGGTATGCAACCAGACTTCTGAGATTACGAGACTTGAGTAGATCTGTGTAACACTTCTAGAAATTTCGCTTTTGCATTGACTAGCTAGAGAACACATTATAAGTTGGGCTTAATCGCTTAGGTGCAAGAATTATTAATTGCTAAAACTGAACAAGCAAGACTAATTAGTTTCATGCAAACTGCAGAGGGTAATTTATCACTCTGGCATCTTTAGGGGAAAGCTTTCCCTTCTACAAGTAGAGCATATCTTCTATGTTTAATTTCTAGGATTGGCACAGGTTCCTAACAGATTTTCTGAATTTAATTTCAAGTTGGTTGGTAATAAGACTTTGTTGGAAAATCAAGGCAAAATCCCAAGTGTTGAAAAACGATTTTAAAAATGAACCTCACTCAGGACTGGTAAAATTCCAGTAGTATAAAACTGACCTAAAAAAGGACCTTTCTAGAACTATGTTGGATTTGACAATCCCGCATTGATGTTAATTGTGAGACAAGGAATGCTTAGGAGGCATTACATGCACCAAAAGATTTGCCAATGCCGAACTGGCTTTGCTCATGAAAGGCCCTGGGTTGATGTGTTAGCATTTTCCGTCTCTCCAACGGCAACATCACTGAGGTGCTTGTGAGCTATGTGGATCCCCTTGTTTTGCGATGACTTAATACATGGTTAGATATCCCTCAGAACTAGATGGTAAATATATGTAACTCAAAATTGATGGTGCAAGTTCCAGATAATTTACAACTGGTTTGCGATTATCTCACTTAACGATATTTAATTCAAAGTTGATCACGGAAGTTCAACTAATTTACAAAATAAAAGTCGGGGGTTGCAATTATCTCAATAAAGGATATTTAATTCAAAGTTGATCATGGAAGTTCAACTGATATACAAAATAAAAGTCGGGGATTGTAGTTATCCCTCATTGATAATGATTTAGAAGCAAGCTTTGGGTTGATGTTTATATCCGAGTGTTCTTGTTGAATTGATGATTCTTTTTAGTTCTGAACTTCCATGACATTGTTTCTTGGAAGCAATTTTATGAAAAATGCATTGAATTATCTCATGTCCCCATGCGGCTGCTTAACTCTATTTTCTGCTTGAATTTTAGCAGCAGGGGTGTTCCCATGCATAAATTTTAAAAATTGGGAAAGGATAATTTGGAATCTTTTCCTATTTTAATGGAGCAGCTACTGTTTAGGAATTGAAAATAAGCTGTGAAAAAAGAGGGGGGGCTGGAAATAAGCAGCAACTGCATATTTCTAAAAATCCACATGGCTCCACAAATTTCTTTCCCTCTTTTTTAATATTTGATTTTGTTTTTGTTTTTCTAATTTTTTATTGTACAAATTATTATTAATACTATTAATACAAATTTAAGCTGGCTGCTTAAAAATAAGCAGAAAAACTAAGCATTCATGGGGCCATCAGCTCCACAAATAACTCCTAAATAAGTTGAGCAGTGGCTGCTAGCCAAAATAAGCTAAGCAGCCGCATGGGGACATGAGATTACTGGGATGTAAGCTATTCGCCTCTCCAAGGCATGCACAATGCTAGCAACAAATTTGGTAATTTCTTTAGTTGCTAATTACTTAAGATACCATTGTTGTTGTCGTAGGAGATGAAGCTTGTGTAATGCCAAGATTTTAATACCAGTGGCCGAATTTTTGGGAAACCTAGCAGCCCAAAATAAGCACAACATATCTTCATTTAAGGCTTAAGCACACAAAGAAAGTGCGACTATCATCCATTACAAAGTGAGGGATTTTGCGAAACCTTGTTCCCATTTCATCTTTCCACTTTTGTTTCTAAAAACAGCAGTGGTTGTAAAAACATACTTAGCAAGGTCTTTTTTAGTTGTGCTGTTGCTAGAGTTGCTGAATTATTGAAAGAATTTGTTTTGGTGTCTGATTTTAGAGAAGTGGACAAGTTTTTGTAGGCAACCGAAAGTAATGTACTTCCTGTTTTGGTAAGTAAAAACTGGTTGCCCCTTTGCATTCTCGATCCTGCAGCAAACAACAAACACTTCAATACGAGACCTTCAATCTTTTATTATGCCAATCTCAGCACCGAATTTCACATACCAACCTGACGTCAGTACAGTTGGTTGCTGAGAATTTGCAAACAAAATGTTTATAAGTAGAAAACAGAATATATGGGGAACTGCATGATTTATAATTCCCTTAGCAAGAATCCCATTTTGTAAATTATGAAGTCAAATGCATCAGAAAGGTCGTCACTTGTGGGTACTTGGATATAGGTTCTTGTAAGAAAGTCACTATTAACTAAAATCTATGAACTAATATTTGCGAACTGTAATAACACAAGAATCCATAGGGAGTAAGAGTTTGAGACACAGATATACAAGTGTCCACACAACTTGAAATGATATATTATAGAATGTATGAATTACAGACACACATTCACTTTGAGTTTCAGTAAAATAGACATGAAAACCGACTACAAAACTCAATGCATAGGGATGTCACTATAGTATGTATCTTGTAAATTAAAACATGATATAGATAACAAACATGACGTAGAGATGGCCTTGCCTACAAAGCACGGCACCAAAACAAACTAGCAATGGTGGTACAACACAGAGGGTTGATTCAAACACATCAACTGGGAGCGCTTCACCCCAAAGCGTGCTTTGAATTGACAAAGCTTTTAGGACAGATAAGGCAACTTGGAGGAAAAATATCTAAAAGGGTTTACGATCATGGGGCAGTTGATAATATGAGAACAATGTCTGCAAGAAAGTTAGAATAAGCAGAGTACATGCTCCCAACACTGATGCAGCTCGCCATGGCTTTGAGAAATGTTCCTGGAAAAACTCACCTAGTAAAACTCCATATCTACTTCTGTAATAAGCATTGACATCCTTGATAGTTTGGTCTATAGGCTCATATGCACTCCTCCATATTGATCTGCGAATGCCATTCCACAGATTGCTTATTTCTTTATCACATCCCAAATTGCTGCTGATGATTCCATACCTTTTCAGCACTGCAACATCAGTAGGAGTGTCAATGAGTTTGTCCATCAGATCTGCATAGCAAGTAAACACTCTGCTTTTACACGTCATGAAGGCTTCCACTGCCACCATATTTCTCAAGAAAACATCTGTTCTGTAATCCATTTCTATACAAGGAAGGAACATTGTAGAGCTGGCTCTATCAAACCTTATTTCTTCAGATGCCCATGTAAAAGGGGCAAATTTTACTCCTCTCCTGTGTAATTCCGTGGCCGAAGGCAGATTTTTGTCAACTTTGATATATGATTTTGGAGACAAAAACTCTCTAAATCTTGATGTTATCTGGCGAAGAAAGTGAAATTTTTTCAACCTCACCCTGGCTCTATTCTGATCACCTTCAACAGAGATACTAACCTGACAAGCATTCTTCTTTGAGACAACAAAATTGTAGAGGCATTCCAGTATATGCCTTTCATCTAGGGAACTATTGAAGTGTGCCCGTGTAATGGAACGATATGACTCTCCAACATGTATGAAAGGGGAGAACATCTGACAGGCATATGAAATTGTCGTTTTGAGTTTGTCCAATGCTTGAGTTGCTGAACCAGTCTCCCATTCCAGAACTTTTTTCAAAATGAAGAGTGGGACTTGGTTCTCAAGCTTAAAAATATCAGCCTGAAGTGGGAAGAACAATGGGCTCTTTCTTTCTGGGTGAAAAACTTCATCCATGCTTTGAAAATAAGGGTTTGCCTGTTGAAATTGTGGGCTCCGACATTCGTTATAGCAGCCAATAAACTCCAGAATAAACACAGCATCTCGAGCCATCATCCACCCTAGTACTTCATCTCCGCCTTCAATATGATTATTATAGCTGTTCCTTATCTCCTCTCCCATACTAATAATCTCTTTAACCAAATCCTCAAAAGTTCGCTTTGCTCTTTTCTCAACATGGACTGTAAGCCGAGATTTATATCTTTCAGCCTCATAGAGTTCAAGCTTAAGGTGATGATAAGGTCCTAGAGAAGCTACTTGAGGCAAGTATGCTTCTGGCCTTTCAATACGCAAGGGCTCTGGTATAGTGAAAATGTACGGATGCACATGAGATGCTATCCCTCGCTCTTCTCCATTCTTTTGTATGTTTTTTATTTGCTCCAGCCATTGAGAAACCCCTACTTTAGGAACAAGCATCTTTTCTGGTTTTTAAACTCCAAAAGAAGGAATTGGGGAGTGAATCGAGTACCTTATCAAGGTTTTCAGTAAAAAATTCAGCACTTTGCCTTATGGGTACTAATGTAGTTGGACAAGGAAATTCTTAATCCAGACAAGACTATGGACAGAGCTTTATCTCGTAGCAGCCTTTAAATTGCCCTCGCAGTAAGCAGGCCTCCCGGATTTTAGCATTCCATCAGAATCAATTGTATACAGTGTGGCAGGCCTCGTCAGCACTCCAACTTCATCGCTGGAAATGCACGGGGAAAATGTAAAGTTAACGTGATTTGACATGCTGCGCACTTTTTGTTTTGTTTCATCCACAGAAACTAAAGCGATTTTGGCTTTTTTATGTTAAAGGCTTTTTAGTGCCTGAACTATCGTGCAGAGAGGAATATTCCATAAGGATATGCAATACAAATCTTACTCAAATGATTAGACAACTCGGTAGAAGACTTCATGTGCTACCTACCAACACTAAGTTTGAATGTGAATAATGTTTTAAATGGTGCTGACGAGATCGGCAGAGTTTATGGGATCTAATAGTTAGAATTGTGTTAGTAATCAATAAAAAGTATTAATTATCAAATTACAATTCTTATTTTTTACTGTTTTTGATCATGGTTTTTTGTTACGAATTTTGATCGAGTAATCAGTTATCTTTACTATATGTTCTTCCTTGAACAAAGATGTTAAAGACTATACTTTAAGAGTATTAGTATAATTGATTCAAATGTCCTCATAAAACATACACTTCATAATGTAATACATTCTTTTCTACTGATCCTTGTGTGTAGAGATGACAGACCGTGTTAGCTCCCTTCTCTTTGGGTATTTACCACCTCCCCGTTTCACACTTAGGCTATAAGCATTTTCACTTTCCATTTTATATATGCCCTTATATAGTGCTTTTGCTTGTGGTTACATGTGGGACTGAATTGCTTGACATAATATTCCCTATTTCGTTTGAGTTATTTTGTCCAGATTATGACTTTGATTTTTCTCACTTAAGTCTCCACTTAAGACATGGATAGTAAAAAGTTTCAATCCATATGTTCATCTAGCTTACATAATCCTTGAAGAGGCCTTAAGTCACCAAATTTCTACAATTATATTATAAGCCAAGCTGGAGGTCTAATTATTATTAACACACATTATATATTTCACTAAACTTAGATGGAGACCTTCACATACAAAATTTCTCTCAAATTATTATAAACAAGAGGAAAGTGTCTAATCAATGATTTGACAAAAAGAGAGCATATTTCTATATTGTATTTAGGTTGTTGCTTCCTTGCAAAATCTTCATTATAAATTAAAAAAATAGATGTGTTTGTAACAAAAAAAAATTAATTATAGTGAATTGTTTAACTTTTAGTTTTGATCATTTATGTAAAATTTGATCTAAACATCAAATAATTAGTATTTTGAATCTAAGAAAATAAGAACGAGATTTGATAAGGAATTAACTCTAGATAAAAGAAAAAAGAAGTTAGAGATGTATGCTTTGGTTTTTTTTATTGGAGGTCTACTAAAGTTGGGATTTTGTAGTTTGTTAGAAATCTAAGAGATGGGAGCATGTGCCCTTTGGAAATATTGGCGAACTATATAGTACATTGAGGTTCGGGTTGATGTGTTGTTGACTTGTAATTGCTTGGGATGACGTGTTGTTGACTTAGGCATAATTAATATAGTAGTTAACTTTTCACCACGATGTCAAAATTATGCAAACGAGATATCTAAGGAAATTTTGTTCTACGTGCTTCGTAGTGGTGCAAACCATTTTGCCAAATTTTATTTGCATGTACAAATTATTTCCATTTGAAGTCAGATCATCCATTTCAACCTTTGAGCTCATAAATTTTCACCAGTTTCTCTGATTTAGGTGATTCAAATTGCGTTTGAAAGGTATTCAAGAGTTCTTTCATTGTGCCCATGCACTTTTTCTAGATTCAACACCAAGTATTATTTATTCAGTATTTTACATATTTGGCATTTTGACCGATTACTTGGACATCCTGACTCCTAGAGAGGTTCTATCAGTTTGGGAAGACTTCATTTGTAGTATATATCATATTTGAGAGTTTTTATTTGATATTGAAGGTTATTGTCTTTGTAATCTTGGAGATATATCATAGTTCATTTCATCTTGCTTTGATTATGTTGAAAAGGGGAAACTATAAACAATGGAGAGACGACATCATAACACGTCTCTGATGGATTCATTTGTTGCCACATTTGTATAATATTATTCCCCCTCCTGGTACTGACAATAAGAAATTTGCATGGGATTGCAAAAGGGATCATGTCTTAGGAGTCATTGCAATGCATATTGATGTTGCCATTTTGAAAGGTATGATCATTGTGATTGCCTTCAAACTCTTTGGACTAAAGTTTCAGAGATACATGGAGATCTTGATACTCAACCATTTCTAGATGATCCTGCTACTCATCCATTCCCATATGATAATTTTTTTAGACAAGATACCCTATTATATAGACACTATGCAGGAGTTTGAATATTTGGAATACTTTGAATCTTCAGATGGGGATGATGAGGTTTTTTTAGATGCTCCTTCTCCATCAGAGAAAGTTGATGTACCTTCACCTTCAGTGATTCATTGTGCAGAGTCATTGATTGAGGCTTCCATTATTCTTATTCAGGAGGATCATCCATCTTACGGTAATGATTCAGTGAGCACGTCCAATGAGTCATTACAACAAGTATCTCATTGTCTTCCTGATTGGGATTCCTATCTATCAAACATTGCATCCTTGTTTGTGGAGTCTCACATTTCAGATTCAGAGGACACATTCGAGGGGTTATCTCTCCTATTTGATAACAACCATTGCACAATAGTTGTCAAACCATCTTTTCCTTTGGATATTGTTCAACATCAGTTTCCACATAGTCCTGATTTGTCACCTTCTTCCTTGATTGGGCATGTACCTAATTTGATAGTGGCATCTTCATCTTCAGTGGCAAAGGAGACACATGAGTAGCTTTCAGAGACATCATCATCATATCTATTGATCTTTCAATTCCTATTTGAAATGGGAAGCATCCCTACATTTGTACTTGGTTTTATTTCTTCCAAAAGGGAGACAAGTTGTTTGTCAAAATTGGATCATGTTTTGTCTCAGACACTTACCATTTTTGCAAGTGATCACATAGTGTGGGTGGGCTACATATTCTCTCTATTTCCATCCTATGGGGGAGCTATTGATTGTAATGTATATATGTGATGGATGGTGTACTTGGGGGGTATTATAGAGTCCTCCATCCTTCCTCACATGATTTTCCTGGTGGATCTCTGGGAGGTGGTCCAATAACACCTCTGCTCGTGGTCCGTGAGTGAGTGTGACTTGATCTGGCACTCATGGACTATGCATAGCTAATTTGCTACTCCATAGGAACTGCCTCATGGTATTGTCCCTTGTAATACTCTGCCTCTCGAGAGACACGTGTGACCTCTTGAAGCATATCCCCTGTGGTGGTACCCTCGGCTACTCTCTGTAACCGCTCAGCTAGAGTCTCGACCTGCTCACATTATTGTCTTCGAGTATCCCTCTCTACTGTCAGAGAGGTGATCTGTGCCTATGCCTGAGCCTGTGCTTGTGCCTATGCTTGTATATGTGCTTGAGCTTGTGCAAGTTGTACCTGCAAGGTCTGCAACTATGTTTGTAAAGCGGATATTTGAGCCTGCTACTGGTGGGAGGGCAAATGAATCTAATTATGTTGTGGTACTGCAAACACTATAGAAATCCTCCTCCTGGCCACTCTAATATCCAATACTGGTCCACCACCTCCATCACCTTCAACATCTCCACCTCCACCATCTCTGTCACCTCCACCATCTCTACCACCTCCGTCATCTCCATCCCCATCTCCTCCATCCCTCCTTTGTCTAGGTGCATGAGGTGGTGCCCTATCATCATTATCCAACACTGGCACTGGCTCCTCTGGGTTGGATATCCTCAGGAACAGATGGGTGAAGAAGTATTGTGCATAATCATCTGTCATGAGTGCATCGACAATCTCTGGATGATAATCCCATATTCGCAGCTGTAAACCAAAATACTCCTGCCATGGTGCATCGTATGATAAGAAGGCCCCCCACTCTGGAATGTCCAGTCGTTGTTGCACATACATAGAAACTCCCTGGGGCACAACCTATGCTCTGCCATACTATCGAAGCACCCTCATCACTAGGAATCTCTTAATAACATAGGGTGTTTTCCCAATCAAGTTATGGAAGAAAACACATAAGGCATCTAGTTGCTACTCACAGTCTACATAAGGCCTCCAAGTCATAGTATCTAAATCACCCAATGTAGTTATGTTGTTTACGGTGAGCGTCACTCCTTAAAAATGTTGGTTTTAAAAAAAATCTAGTTTTCAAAGGAGATGGAAAAACAAGTGCAATTTGATTCAAATTTTTTTGAAAAAAATATATTTAGAATCTATAGACAAAACTTCACAAATCACTAGTTTGCATCATCTTCAAATTTCTCATGGTTTAGCCGCTATAGGAGCCCGAAAGTGAAGATTTAGTTTTAAAAAAATTGTTCAGTGTCCAGTTTGCCCAAAAATTGTAAACCAGTATTGTGGGATCACCCTTATATTATTATTTGAGCCCTATGGTCTTTCAAGTGAAGAGGAAATTGAATATGTTCAAGATGAAAATGTAGAACATGACATTGAAATTGGGAATGAAAATGTTGGAATTGAAGATGTTGAACATGATATTCAAATTGGGAATGAAAATATTGAAATTGATAATGAAAATGTTCAAGGTGAAAATGTTGGAATTGAAGATGTTGAACATGATATTGAAATTGGGAATGAAATTATTCAAATTGATACTGAAAATTTTCAAGGTGAAAATGTTTGAAATGAAGATGTTGAACATAATATTGAAGCAAGTGTAAATTATGTTTCACCAGATTACATGAGAAATGAAGAACCTTGTGTGGAAGAAAGACATATTCCAAATTCAAGACCTTCAAGAACCCCTAAATGGTTACTTGAAATTGATGATAACATTATAAACAATTTTGAAGGCAAGAGGTCAACATGAACTATTCGGTTGTGGGCTAGAAGACTTTTCAACCAATATTTTAGCAATAAGACATTGATCGAGCAATGCCAAATTTTTTCTACAATTGCTAAAGATGAGACCTTTGCTAGCCAAATTGAAGATTCGTGTGAACAAGAAGACAGAAAAAAAATCTATTATTGTCAATTTTTTTTTTAATGCTCTCAAGTTTATTGGAAAAAATAACAAGGAAAAAGATAAGAGAGCTGCTTGGAGAGTCATTACAACTGCCCTAGTAAGCCATCAATTAAATAAGGCTCGCTTTATGAGACAAACTTGTATTGATTTTGACATAAATCGTAAAACTTTGGATAGAGCACTTGCAAGAAGAGAAAGAATAGATGATCCTCTTCAAAATGATACACAGGCTTTTTCCAGGAGGCTTCCATGTGTTGATAAGAAGCTAACCGATAATGTAAAACAAGTAATTCAACAATTTTGGCATGATAACTCTAGAGTATCATCCAATGCAAAGGATCTTTTAAAGTTAAGAATTGACAATCGAGACCGTACATCGCATCCTAAAAATTTCTTGGAATCAAGCAAAACAATGTTGTTCAACAAATTTATTGAAACACATCCAAATATGGAAATCTTGCAAAGGAATTTTGAAGGTTTGAAGCCATTTTATTGTGTGCCTCTTAAGATTCCTATTACTTGTTGTTGCAAATACCATGTGGAGTTTTCAATGTACCATCAACTATTATGTTATATCCGTTCTACTTTGCATACTAATGAAATGTTGTAGGACTGTGGTGCAACACGTCTTCCGAAATCATCAAGGGACTTGCTAGATCTATTTTTATGTTCTAGAGATGATGGTTCATTTTTGTATAGAAATGATTGTTTAAATGCAAAGTGCTCACAATGTGGTGGCTTGTCAAAGTTTGTTCAATATTTTCATGAGGGTTTCAAACATGAATTTGGAAATAAGCTTGTTGAGAAAAAGAGATATGAGATAGTCAAATATACTTTGCAGAGTGGAGGTGAAGGTTCTAGATGCAAGTTGGATACAAAAGAATGCAGTGTTGCTGATTTTATTTCAGATTTTAAGGACAATCTTTTCTACAAGTATGCAAGGCATAGCCATAGATCTCAATGGTTGGATCAACAATTCAGGATGTGTAAGGACTCTTTTCCGATTGGCAATATTATATCAGTGGTTGATTTTGCAGAAAACTACACATTCAGGTTGTTTAGATTAATATAGATTTGTTAGTCTAAACATCTTTTCTGTTGTGACAATATAGATTTATCATTTGACAACTTTTGTGATATTCTTGACATGATTGATCATGGACCTGCTGCAACAATAGGCAACTCTGATCCTTTCAGAGAGGTATGCGACAATTTACAATAATATAGATTGGTTATTCTAAGCATTTTTCTATTGTATGTAGTTTAACTACTACCTTGATGGTTTGTACAGGTGCTTGTCACTCTAGAACACCAACATACTACTCTTGTGGAAGACTGTGCCCTAAATGCCTCCAATAGGAAAATTTTATAAAATTTGAAATTTGAAATGTGAAACAATGTAAAAAGGTCATAACTATGTATGAGCATAATCTATATCCAATGATGTTTTTCAAAATATGGGTCAAATGTCTGGCATTGTATAAAGGGTATGTTTAAAATATAAAGAGCTTTTTGTACTTAATCGAGCTACAACCAGAGGTTTTCTTCTTGGTTTTTTCTTGTCGGTATGCTCGTTTGAACTAGGTTTTGTAATATATCCTATTTATATATAATAAATTTCAGTGGCTTGCCACTTTTTCCAAAAAAAAATGTAAAAAGCCAAAAAAAATAATGTAAAAAGTTCATGTGAAGGTCATTTCCCATGTAATTGATTCTTTGATCTAGCAAAGTGGAAACAATGTATTTGGGTGTGCATGATGTTCAAGTTGATTGGGTAAGAGTTTTCTGGTGTAAGAACTAGGTGGCTTTAAACAACACAATTACTATTAAAGATGATTTAAACTCAAATTTGATCGTCAAAACCAAACTTGGGTGCAACTTCACTCCCCAAACCTTGCCACACCTTATAAAATCATCAAACACGTCTATTAGGACTTGCATAAGCTTGATCCAACCTTAAATCTTGCTGCCCCCACATTTCATTGACATTAGCATGTTGTAACCACCATTTTTCACCTAATTTCACTCATTTTTGCCATGCATGG